>JAHBCN010010801.1:0-25000 GCA_019359885.1 Listronotus oregonensis | reverse complement strand
AATTACCCTAGAAATATATATATATATATATATATATATATATATATATATATATATATATATATATATATATATATATATATATATATATATATATATATATATAAAATATATATATATATATATATATATATATATATATATATATATATATATATTTATATATGAATTTGATTTTGAAATAGGTCCAAAAAGGTTTCTGCTGTCAGGTTATAGTCCATTGTTAAGGGGGAATGTACATTCATCGGTAAAAAAATATTTCATAAAAAATTCCTATCGTTATTTGCTCTTTCCAGCATTTTAAAACAAAATGCCATTCTTTACACTTCATCTTCTTCCTGCAGCTTTTGATGTTTATTAACCTCTTGCCCAGGAACCCTCGTACTAACCATTTTGTTTTCCTCCACACTCAGTAGAATATTAGGATCTTTATTCTCTCTTTCTTTGGCTTTATTTTAGATATTCTGAGTTGAACATTTACAATTATTTATTACGGTACTTTTGGACTCAAACTTACTGACAATAAGTTTAATAGTTCAAATGGACGAAATGGGCTTGGTGGGGGAATAAACTGAAAACATTTCAGATACTGCTCGAAAACTGTTTCCCGCATAAAGCCACCTAACTATGAATACTTTTTTGTCAATTAAATAATTCATATTTTTTGAAATACCGACTGTCACTGATTTATTGACACTTTTTCTCATGTCAGGGACAATATTCATTTTACTGATATCTGTTTGGTTTTACCTGAACCGAAAATTTGGTAATTTTGCAAATACATTTAATTGAATAATTCAAGATTCACTTATTAAAATTTTTTGGAACTTTGCACAAAGGCTTGTCATTGATCTCTTTAAAAAGTTATCTTACATTTTTTCTGTAAAATGTATAGGGGAGCCAATAATTGACCCCTTAAAATTTATGTTTATATATATATATATATATATATATATATATATATATATATATATATATATATATATATATATATATATATATATATATATATATATATATATATATATATATATATATATATGTATTATATATATATATATATATATTTAATTAAATATATATATATATATATATATATATATATATATATATATACAGTGTGTCCCAAATTGGGGGGAATGTATGGGGATCTTGGAAACCACGATAGATAGAAAATCGGTTAAATGGGGAAAGTTTTGGACAATTATGTTAGTAAACTAATCTCGTTCACTACATGGTTTTATCTATTCAGGTTTTTGATAAATTTTGAAAAAACCTGAAACATGCATTTTCGAAAATCGGCCATATTTTTTTTATTAGTGAAAATTTCTCAAATCTGTAAAAACTTCTTTAAAGCAACTTTTTTTGTTGAATATGACCGAGTAGTCAATTTTTATTTTCTACGTTTCGGGTTTTTAGAATCATCATCAACTTTATTTTTTCATATGGACGCCATATTGGATTTTTACGCAGCCAAATAGTGCTTTTTATTCTGATTTCAACAATGTATAACATGTTATAATTTAAGAGTTTATAACCTCATTTATTTCAAAAAAACAAATATTTTCTTAGTTGGCCTTGGTTCCGGCAATCGTCATTTTTTTTGTAAACAATAAAATATTAGTAATTGGCAAAATAGATAATTCAAACAGATATTTTACAGAAAAGGGTTTCGCGAACATAGGTATAATGTTAATACCGTGTTACAACAAAATGTAATGGCGCCCATATGAAAAAGTAAAGTTGATGACTCATTATCATCAACTTTGCTTTTTCATATGGGTGATATTATTTTTCGCAAGCAAATAGTGCTTTTATTTTTATTTTAACAATGTATAACATGTTATAGTTTAGAGTTTATAACCTCATCCACTTCAAAAAACAAATATTTTCTCAGTTGGCCTTGATTCCGGCGAAAGTCATCTAGCGTCATTATCAAGTTAGCACGAATACGTTATTAATTTTTTTTTAACTTAGTAAAATGGTTAATTATTTAAAGAAAAACTTGATATTTTGCAACGTTATCTCCAAAGCAATAGAAATGTTAATATAGCTGTGCAAACGTATTTCGAGAATTTTCCTGAAAGGCAGCATCCTAAACTAACATACTTTCGAAAACTGGTTACAAATTTGCTTAACTTTGGAAGTTTTAAAAAACCACGACCTAAGAAGTACGTTGAAGAAAATCGACAACAAGATGCTGCAGTTAATCAACATTTTAAAGAAAATCCAGCCTGGGATGTTAATAGAGAATTCCACATACCTAAGTCAACCATTCATAGGGTAGTTAGGACTATTTAAAAAAATATTGTTAATATGTTGAAAAATATTGACATTTTAAATTTTAGGTCGTTATTTTATATCTTCATTTTAGTAGGAATATTAGTTTAGCCACTTTTTATTGTTTTTGTTTTCACTTGTTTTAATTAACTTGTTACGTGTAGTTTTATTGTATCACATTTAATTTGCCAATTACTAATATTTTATTGTTTCCAAAAAAAATGACGTTCGCCGGAATCAAGGCCAACTGAGAAAATATTTGTTTTTTGAAATAAATGAGGTTATAAATTCTTAAATTATAACATGCTATACATTGTTGAAATCAGAATAAAAAGCACTATTTGGCTGCGTAAAAATCCAATATGGCGTCCATATGAAAAAATAAAGTTGATGATGATTCTAAAAACCCGAAATGTAGAAAATAAAAATTGACTACTCGGTCATATTCTACAAAAAAAGTTGCTTTGAAGAAGTTTTTACAGATTTGAAAAATTTTCACTAATAAAAAAAATATGGCCGATTTTCGAAAATGCATGTTTCAGGTTTTTTAAAAATTTATCAAAAATCTGAACAGATAAAACCATGTAGTAAACGGAATTAGCTTACTAACATAATTGTCCACAACTTTCCCCATTTAACCGATTTTCTATCTATCGTGGTTTCCAAGATCCCCATACATTCCCCACCAATTTGGGACACACTGTATATATATATCCTCAAAATAATAAAATTATCTATGCCACCAATATACAGATCCCTTATTTGGGTCTTTAATATAAATGGATGTATCCTGTCCCGGTAGTATAAGTTGTTTTATTTGAAAAGTAAGTTGAAACTGCAGTAAGAAATTTTATTTTTAAAAACATTTACAGCAACGAAGTACTTCGTTTTACTCGTATTTAACTGTGGTAATAATTCATAATAAACAAATATTTCTTTCCAGAAAGTAACATTTTCGATTAACAAGTTATTTAGAATAAAATTTTATTTTATATTTTGTTTAATCTATTAATAACTGCTTATTTACCGTATGCATCCTATAATAAAAGCCATAACATATCTGCAAGTCATTACTTTAATTATAAATACAATCTTAATGACAGCGTTAATAGGGCGTTGAAGTAGCTTTAATAGCGCAATTATGAAAAATATTACACAAACATAAAACTAAGAGAGAAACAAGTAAAAAATTATCACCTTAAAGTTTTACAGGATATTCCAAACATTTTCGAAATTTATATAGAAAAAAGAATAATTAAAAAAATATATTCTCTATCCATGTTTAAAATTAAGCAATTAAACATTTTGGTGATATAATTACTACATTATATTAACATTATTAAAAAAAAAAACACTGTGGTTAAATATTTAAATTACAATATGACATTAAAAAGAAATTATTTGACTTGACTTTTAAAACATAGGAATATATTTTCTTAATATAAATTATAAAATAGCTATTTTTTCGCGTAATTTCATGTATAATATCGTCAACGCTTAAACGACTTGTTTTAAATATATTTTTTTAAATGCTATGCCTGATACTTAAAAAACCTTTGGTACATAAACCTAGAAATATTGCTTCTAAATTAAATTTCGGATTATTCGTTTTCTAAACATATATATTTTTTTTAATTTTAAGTTAAATGTGATTTTATAAATCTAAGTACACCTGCTTTATGTACTTGGATCAAAAAAATACGAAGCTAAGACTTGTTTTGAAAAAGCTAGAATTTAATTAAATTTTTCCTATTGATAAGGGTGGTTTCACCCTTAGAAAAGGGTAGTAGTTTATCATATATATTTATTTCTTATTAGACATGCCTGAAAAAATCTGTTTTTTTTTTGCAATATTTAAAGTTGCACATGATTTTATATATTTTATGGGATGATTTCACTCCTTTTGACTAACCACTACTAACCTTAACTAACCCCCACATAGATCAGGGGGTTGGTTTACAACATTCTCAGAAATGAAGATGTATTATTTTATTTTTCCAAGGTCCATTTGAAACAAAAATCGTAGTGAGTATAACTTTTAATACCACTGCTTTTTTTGCAATTCTTCAGATTTGGCTACTTTCCAGCCTCTAAATAGTAGTGATTTTTGAAACTTTGCAAAAAACGAAAAACAATGCTTATTCTAATTTTTTGCGACGAGTAATTTGGTATAAAATATATACTTGTATGTCTTTTTCCCACCTCTCTGTGAATTGTAAAAACAGGCAGTTTTTGAGCGATTTTTGCGGTCACTCTTTTGTTTCATGCTTTGTAACTAGCAAAATGCGGCCGAGTCACAAAGCATTTTTACAAATAATTTTTGTACCAAATTTAGGCAAATTTAGGTTTTGCACACTTCTAATATATTTTGGTAACGGTGATCGCTTAAAAAATTCTAAATTAACGTACGCCTTGTAAAAACTGTCCGAACTAACATCTATCAGCAAAAATTAAATTGAGTTTAATTTGGTTAGCATCCTGACTTTGTATAATATCTATATTACATTTAATTCCGCTTATTTAATTTATTTATCTTAGTCATGTCATGATTTACAAAATCTAATAAATATTATACACTAGATGAAAAGCCTGTCTCCGCCACGCGAGAGACAATATTAGGTAGCCTCTGTCTCCGTTAGACGCCTTCCGTACGGCTAACGGTAAAAAAACACTTTTTTGCTCCTATTTTTGTCCCGGGGGCGAAATTCAAAAAACGGGCTTTGTTAGGTTCTAGCCCTGTGCCAAATTTCATGATTTTAGCTCAAGCCATAACTTCAGAATCACTTGGACAGACAAATAAATAAATATATATATATATATATATATATATATATATATATATATATATATATATATATATATATATATATATATATATACCTACATATAAATATATCCACATTTTTGTTTTTGAAAAAGCAACTTCAATAATAACTTTCCTAATCCATAAATGATAAAGTAACCGGAGTAAAAATAAATTCACTTTCTTTTAAAAACCAAACTTACTCATAGTAAAACCAAAGCTCCATTTCTTTCGGTTCTCCTAAACATGTTTTGTTTTTACAAAATAATTTAGTAATATTTAATAAACATTTCAAAAAAAATTATAGTGTTTTGTTTGTAGGTATAGGTATAGGAAGTAACAGAAAATTTTATTTATTAATAATTTATGTTTATAATTTTAATGTGTTGAAATTAAATTTATTTATTGATAATAAATAAAACTGAAGATGTACGTATAGTTTTTTCCCAAAATAATCTTATAAAACTATAATAAGTATTACTTAATATGTTTTAAAATTTATTGTAAACTGAAACACATTTTCCACCTGTGCTTTGTTTTCAGAAATGCTCTTATGCAAGCTTAAATTTTATATATAATATGTAGAGAGAGGTGTAGATTGTTACAAATATAGACAAAAGAGATGTAAATTAAAGATAAGTAATTTGGTATTTAATAAAACGTATACTTACATTTCAAAAACAGCTAAAGAGGTTTTAGGATATCAGAAAAAAAATTGTAAATTTAATGTCTTATGCGTTATTAATGGTACCAAGTTAACAGAATTAATTTTATTTTTTCTCATAAAATTTAAGTGTTTGTTTTTAAGACACTAAGTTCTTTTAGTTTGTTTTATTTGGGATACTCGCCTTACTACTTTTTGGAAAATGGGACCCTCTTGGTCTGGGTCCCGGAGTATATAGATATGGACAGGGTCAGCCCGTATACCCCAGAACCCGGACCAAGAGGGTCCCATTTTCCAAAAAGTACTTGGGCAAGTATCCCAAATAAAACAAACGGATACATGAATCCGCCACAAAACTATAGAACATATTTACTAACTACTTTTTTAAAAATAGATGATGCTACTTTATACGGGGTCAAAAACAAATAATCTTTGCAATCAATGTGACCAAATTTAGATAACCCCATTTCGATTTTTTAGAAAAACACACATTTAATATGGCGCTACTTCAATGAATATGTGTCTGAATTATGAAAACTTAGAACTATGTAGGTCGCGTTGAGTATTATTTTTTCACAGTAAACCACTGTTTTTTACAAAAAAAATGGCAAAAAATTAAAATAAACTTATACATCTATAATTTTGCATATTTGTTAAAAATCGCATATAGAAAAACTTTTTCCTATAACTTTTTAATTCAACTTCTAAAACTTTTTGTTTTAATAATAAAATTTGACAGATAATGCCAATCACTTGACTACTACTATTTTTTTTTTGTTAATTTTTATTTTGATTAAATTATAAATTAATGTCAAAGTTAAATTTCTAACAAAAAGTTAATTAAAAATTAACTGGGGAGTACATTCTTTTAGGACTTTGCTTATAAGCCATCCAGCCCATAGGATTTTGTGGTATTAGGAGAAACAAAACAAGAATGCCTTTGATCCTTTTGATCTTAAAAATGATTTTAGATATTTAATGAGAAACTAAAGCAACTGCTGAAAGAGGCAGATTGACGGGAAGGTTAATTGGCAATAAATTGCCTAACAATAAGCTCAGCTTCTTTGAAAAAGTAGAAGTAATTTTTATCTTTAAAAGTTAAAAGTGGATGGAAAATAGTATAAAAGTTTTGACTAATATTCTTAGCAAAGGGCCAAAAACGTTTACTGTTATTCGATTAAGAGAGCTATTTATTCTTTATGTGACTGTAAAAAAGTCTTTGATTTCTAAGCTAGCTTGATCATGTTGATTTTTAAATTGGAAATGCAATATAATTAACTTGTTAGGTGCATAAATTATTATAATTCCTTAAACAAATACGGCAAAAAAAACAGTAAATAAAATAATGCCATATAATTTAATTAAATAAAAAATATCTGACAAACTACAAAATAAATAAAATTAACAATGCAAACTTTTATACCTTAAAATTAATTATTTTCATTCTGAATTGTAACAGTGTTATTAGGATGCAATGCAAATGCACACCACATCACCTGGGGAAGCACGGACACAAACCCACGAGGTGAATCTTTACTACAATTTAGTATGGCAAACAATTTGGACATATTAAATGTAGGCAATAAACCCACTTTTGTAAATAGTAGACAAAAATAGGTACTAGATATAACACTAGCTACAACCTACGTTGGAAGCAATGTTATGAACTGGCATGTATCTGAGGAAATAACTTGCTCAGATCATAGACACATAAACTTCACGATAGGGGGACATGAACCTATTGAAAAAACATATAGTACGCCATTGTTTCTGCGTACAATGAAAACTGCCCGCTGGTGATAAGAAAATACTCGAGAAATGTATCCTGGTGAAAGGAGAAACTTATCAAACTGAAAAAAGGGTAAGGAGAGCATACAATAGGGCAACATCGGATGGGGAATCATACAAGACGGCCCTTACCGAATACAACAAAGCATTGAGGAAAGCTAAGAAAGATTTATGGAGAAGGCACTGTTATTAAATCAAAGGAACTCACCAGGCAGCCAGACTTCATAAGATTCTTTCGAAAAAACCTCAATCACAAATATTTACTTTAAAGAAACCCACAGGGGATCACACAAGAACGGAAAATGAGACCACAAGAGAACTACTCAGGGTACACTTTCAGTGATGCAAAATAACCAACACGTCACTGGAAGACTGCAAAACTTCAGACCTAGGAAGCCCAGGATACTGCTCCAGGGCGGACCAGGAAGTAACAAAATTAGTGATAAACGTAGACACAATTAAATGGGCGATAAACTCATTCGCACCGTAGAAATCACCAGGAACGGATGGCATTTATCCAGTAATGCTCCAGAAAGGACCAGAGCTGTTACTACATAGACTGTGTCTACTTTTAAGAGGCAGTCTAGCTCTGGGCTATAAACCAACAACCTGGAGACTAAGCAGAGTAGCATTTATCCCCAAACCTGAAAAAACCGGACAGGGTGGGGCAAAAGCTTTAAGACCAATAAGCCTGATGTCGTTCATGCTAAAGACCCTAGAGAAGTTGCTGGATCGGCACATTAGGAAGAATGCACATACGAACAGACCTCTACATAAGGACATATATGCATACACAGCAGGTAAGTCCACAGAAATAGCATTACAAGAGCTTGTTGAAAAGGCGAAATATGCTCTTAAATACAAGAAGGTATTAATGCCTTCCAAGATATAGAAAAAGCGTTTGACAACACGTACGGTACATCTATCTCAAACGCATCGAGGCTCAGAGGGATCGACGCAACAAGCTGCAGGTGGATAGATTGCAGGCTTAAGAGCAGATCAATATATACTTCAATTCTTAAAGAAACTCTTGTAGCTCGGTTGAGCGAGGATGTCTGCAGGAAGGAGTTTTGTCCCAACTGTTATTGAACCTACCAAACATTGGGATACGCAGGCGAACTCGTCATTATGGCCCAAGGAAAATTTAACAACACTGTTAGGGATAAAATGCAACAGGCCCTAAACGCAGTTACCAGATGGACAAGAAAGGAGGGGCTAAACATAAATCCTTCTAAATCAGCCATAGTTGCCTTCACCAAAAGGAGAAATCCCTGATCCCTGACCCTACAGGGTGAAACAATCAAGATTGTGAAAGAGGTAAAACATTTGGGTATCATCCTAGACTCTTAGCTTACCTGGAACCAACATCTTCAGGAAATAAGAAAGGAAGCGGGGATTACTCTTATGTTAATTAGACGCGCTCATGGGAAAACATGGGGCCTTAAACCAAACATGGTTTATTGGTTATACAGCATGATGGTAAGGCCTATGATAACATACGCATCACTGGTATGGTGGACAAAAATGCGACAAAGAACTGCTGTTACAGAACTGGCCAAGGTACAAAGACTTGCTTGCTTAGCTATAACAGGAGCAATTAAAACAACCCCAACAGTGTCTTTTAGACCTTCCACCACTTAACCTCATAGTGATGGGAGAGGCAAGAATGAGCTACTTAACGGGATCGGTTGCTTAACGCATCACAAGTCGCATGCTTTGTGCCATTTCTTAATGGGTGGGGATACAACAATTGTTGTTCCTCCCTTAAAAACATGAGTTTGCTTAAAAGTATGGGTTTATATTTAATTTGTAGGTAAAAAAATGCATTACGCACTTCCAATGTTTTTGTGTGTTTCATTATTATCAGGTCAATATCTTACGAACTTTAAGCAGTCTGGCTGTCAACTTAACACAGCATTTCGGGATTTCGTGTCATGAGTATTGTCGATTTTTAAATTTAAAGTGCTAGTGGGCTGACGAGAAATCTCGTAATGCTTGGTTCAAATTGTGCCACTTCTCGATTAATGTTTTGTTCCTTTACCCTTCCCTCTATTGTTACTTTATACTTAATATTAAACTATCTGTCAAATGTCCATTTTACTTCATAATTTCAAGTGGACCTTAAGAAACAAGTTATTTAAAAATAAACAGTAACATTTTCTGTTTCTTATAACAGAATTTGGGAGTTTACTCATTCTAAAGTAAAAAAAAAGGAATGAGTAGAACGCGAAATTAATTTTGATTTTTATGTAATTTTAAGAATTTCCTTGTATAAATAAATAATTTTAAACCAGATTCCAAAAAAATTTTACCCCAATCCTTAAGGTCATTAAAAATATTAGGTTAGAAATTAAAAAAATTTAAAACATTTTAAAATATTTTCAATAATATTTTTTTCAGGAACTAATTAAAATTCTAAACGCAAACTATGATGACCTGCTAAAAACAAGAGCAGAAAAAATTAAATCGCTAGAAACGGAAGAATCCGAACTTAAAATCAAATTCATAAAAGTAAGAAAAACTCTTAAAATAAATTTAGAATTAGACGAGAAGCAACTTAGATTTTTAACGGCTATGTCAAATGAGGTTCTAGATCATCTTTCTGCCCTTTGTAAGAAAGGTAAACATGTTCTTCAGTTATCCTACACATGTCAAAAATTTGAGACAGAACGAGAAAAGGTTTCAAAATGGCTGCCAGTAGTGAAAAATTACGATATAAGTGAATCTGAGGATTTAGGCGGAGAAGAAGTTGTTCGCCATGACGTTAAGACAATTGGTGGCGGTTTAACAGATGACGAAAAGTTGTACCAGAAAGCTCTTGAAAAAGGGTTTAGTTTACGTAAGTAATATACATTTTTCCGCACACATAATCTAAGAGCAATCCAGGAAGGCTTATACTTGATATTAATAAATAACAATTAATATTTATATACATTTTAAATAGACGTTATTACAAAGGAAATTAATTTGGACGTATTTCTAAAACCAAATTAAAAACAACTACTCATAAACTTAAAGAACAGCAAGTTGACGACAACGTAGTTTTTTCGACTCCCGCGCACTACGAAAAAAATATTTTGCGCACTTTGCACTGCACAGGTTATGTTTTACTGGAATATAACATAAGTGATACCTATCTTTATTTTAAAATTATGTAAACATAAAACAAAATAGTGTCAAACGTACCTACAATACTACTTATTTCTAATCACAACTTTTGAAATTTTTTGTACACCTATGTAAAATTCCCCTAGATTACATGGCTCGATATTAAAAAGAAAACTAAATAAGGTCTTTTTTTAGGATTTTTATATTTACTATGTTTTTCATATTATGTCATAAACTGTTATATAACTTGATACAGGAGTAATATGCTCCCTTTACCGACAGTCTCAATCTGTGCCTTGGATAAGTATAGTCAACTGTTCTAACTGAATATACTTTTTGTGGTTTGCTTATGCTAAACAAATATCTATTTTCAAAAAAGAACAGCACATATACTTCTATATATAGATTGCAGCCACCAGCCCCAGTCAGTATTATGCCCAAATTTTCCTCCGGATGTTTCCAAAGGTTTTAATTCCATTATTATTCTTAATACATACCGTTTTTTTGGCAAACAAAGATATTTCTAATGTTACTGCAATTTCCATACAAAATGATCCCATATCTAATATATGATTCAAAATTAGTAAAGTACACTGTTCTTCTTGTTGGGCTATCTATATACTTCCTTAAGACTCTAAGCGTAAAGCAGATCCTATTTAGCTTGGATACCACATGCACCACGTGACAATCATAACATTATTATCCATAACTATACTAAATAACTCATTAACACATTATTCATACATGCACTTTCTGGTTTTTGCTTTCTTGATTTACTTGTCTGAAACAATAAGATATTTGTCTTAACATTATGTTATTTATTTTTAGTAAGCCATCTATATATCTCTCCTATTACCAGCTTAATTATATCAATAAGGGTAGCAGTTACTAGCATCTTTGAATAGTCAGTGTAGTTTTTTTATTTTACAATTTTCATGGCATAATTCAGTAATATCATTCGTATATATTATAAAAAGTAATGGACCTATTAGACTACTCTGTGGTATACCCAAGGTCTAAAAAGCTAAAAATATAACCAAAAACACGAAAAAAGCTTCCAATGCGATGTGAATCACAAAATAATAGGGAAAACGATTACGTCACAAATATCGAATTGACATTTAAATGTGGTGTATATGCGCCTTAATGGAATCGAGCAATCCTGTGTAAGTTTACCACCCTTGGGTTGCACCAACACTTCTTGAGTCACTTAAGTTGTTCTTAGGCATTAACTGTCCCTTAAGTTTCAAATGTTTCTTGCATCAGCTGAAATGCATCCTTAAGGGATATTAACTTTAAGTTTACGATTTTCTGTACTTAATGATCCCTTAAGTAATTTGACGTTATACCCAAGCATATATGCTTAGGGTGTGCTTTTTATTTTTAGGGGGTAAAAACCACCACTTATGCTAAAAAATTAAAAAACTATAGAAATAGACCTTATGTAAATTAAAATCATAGTTAAATATGTAGAATGAATCTATTTTTATGTTTTGAGTTATATCTTACATTATATTTTAACGTTTCAACCCTTAAAAATCACACTTAATAACGAAATTTCAAAAAAAAAATGTTTTTTCATTTTAGAATTATTTGATAACCAATGCTGAATGCCACTTTATTTGTTTATTTGCAACGTTAATTCACCCGTAGATAGCACTAAGTAGGTATTTCTAACTTTTTGTTTTTAAAAGAGTTTTTTCTCATTTCCTGGTAACCACATAAGTTAAAAAAAAAGAAATGGTATGGTCAGATTCCATTTTTTACGAGCTTTTCAATGAGCCCATACACGACATAGGTTTGCATTTGAAAAAAAAAGTTGAGGAGGGTTGCAGCTAAGGGGTTGAAAAAAATATTTCATTTTATTGCCAAAATATACGTACAATTTAAAATCAATTGACGTGTTTCATCGTTTTTTTCCTAAGTTACTGGTTAAAAAGATATTAATTTTATTCTGGACTTTTGCGCATCCCTGTAATTTCCCTTATCGTTGGTAAGATAATGTCTATACAGAAACCACCGCTAGCACTGATTCTGGCAATTTCAGATATCTTGTGTTCTACATCGAATTAGTGAACTTTTGATAGCAGGTCAGATAATTTTCTATCATTTGTCAGAAAGTCAACATTAAAATCGCCAACAATAATTATAGTACTATTATCGGAGGTGTTAATCGCCAAGAATTTCCCATCTTATTGTAAAACATTTGCAGATCTTCAGTAGGAGGTTTATAAACTGATATCACGATTATTTTTGTATTTTTTCGTTTTAATTCGCAACATTTTGTAATTCCTTTTACACTTACCTTACGGTAAATGTTGTTTTGCACATAGATTGCGCTATCGCCATAATTATTTTCTTGCGACCGACAAAACATAGTTTTTAAACAAAATTACTAATACTATATTTTTCTAGCTGTGTTTGTGCCTTCCAATATTCTAATACACACAGTTCATTATACTCAGAGTTGTCTTGGAGTAGCTTTTCGCTTCATTGAACACTGTTTTCAATGAATTGTAAATTTTGATGTATTACAGTTATAGATTTAGCAGTAGTGGTCTAATTTAAACATACTCTATATAACCTAACAAAACATCTTTATCATCGTATTTAACATTTTTTTTTTGGTTTTCCCAATTTCTGCACGTAGATTGAAGATTTACGATCTCTTGCTGAATGACATTTTTCAGCATAGACAATAGGAGTGCAATCGGGCAGTTTAGTTTCGATACAAGACGGTTTTCGCTACGTCTTTTTCGTCACATTTAAAACAACAGTCTTCTTTATTGCAGTACTTGGCAACGTGTCCAAGACAACAACATTTATGACATGAGACCTTTTTTACCCTTTCTCGGATATCGCGTAATTTGTTTTGCTTATTTCTAATATTTTTTTTGTTACCTTCTGACCGACTATTCCTTAATCTTTTGCCGTATATTTCTTTATCCCTATTTATAATTTTATCATTTTGTTTCTTTCCGTCATCCGCACTAGGTGGGTGCGCTCTCGTTTGCTCTTTCAAAGACTCCTAGGAATTTTATAAGATCCCCCTGTACATCATTATGTGTACCATTTTTACTAACAGTACAAATTAATGATGGTGTTCTTCGTCACTATCTATGACTATTGTTACAGACTAACCCTGTATATTTTCTTAATTACTACCTCTCGAGTTATTCATGTTTTGTTCGTTTTTTCATTCTCGGTGGAATTCACTTGTTTTTGCGCCTGTTTGTTTTCGCACGATTTTTTGAAATATTTACTGATATCGGTTCCTATTTTTATATTTTTTTTTATTGACATGAGAGTCGATAAGTTCATTTATTTCTTGACATTGCTCTGGTTAGTTGTGGTAAATAATTGTTTTTCTTTGATACATATTTTGAAACTATTACTTTCGCAGCTCATCCCAAACATAATATTAGGTTTGGCCAAAAAATACTTTTAAAACGCTGAGATAAAATTGGTCGACCTTTTAATATGTCCATACGGCGTCTAATAACCTATAAAAACCCATATAAATGCAAGAATAACTATGTATGAGCTTCCGTAATTTGATACCTACTAATGGACCAAAATAGAGGTATCTTCCGGGCTTGTGGGCCGTAGTCTGGGAATTTTTATTCCATGGAATGAAAATTCCCAGGTCACCCCACAACCCCCAGAAGGTCCCCTAAGTGACTCCGTCCGTGAAAGCCTACATTCCATCTACCGAAATACTTATTTACCATAAAAAAATAGTTATAAACCACAAGTAAGCTACTCACTTATGACAAGTGTGTTCATTGAATAAATTTAAGCTCACTTCCCACAGCTAAAAATCTACTTTTGACAAAAAGAAATGAAGTTTAAGTAGGTTTCTATGCATTAGTTGGCCCTAACTTATGGTTAGTAAATGATCTTAGTAAAGATACCTATTTGTAACAAGTCGACAACGCAACTACGGTTATTAAATACTTATTACTGGTAAGTAAAAAAACTGTTAATCCCAAGTGAGTCAACTTTAGGTTAGTAGTTTGCTGGCTCTTTTTTCTCAGTGCAGTAACCGTGGAAATACTTGAAAAAACAACTTATTGATGGGTAGCAGATTGATATAATTATATCAACCACTGAACAAGAATGTTAGTAGAATGTTATCTAGTGCTTGTAATTTTACAAATAGTTGATATTCTGATGATGGTTTAACTAAAAAAACCCGAAACGTCAATTAAACATTGATTTTATTTAAAAATGGCCAAAAACCCCCAAAAAAACAAGTAATAAAGTTTAATATTGCAAACGTCAAAGAAAACAAAACCAAATATATATATATATATATATATATATTTTTTCAAAAATTTCTTAAACCATTTATTCTAATTAAGCGATTGTTTCTTGGGTATGAGGGTTTTTGTATAATTCAAACAACAATATTTCTTTA
Organism: Listronotus oregonensis; assembly: GCA_019359885.1. Classification (NCBI taxonomy): domain Eukaryota; kingdom Metazoa; phylum Arthropoda; class Insecta; order Coleoptera; family Curculionidae; genus Listronotus; species Listronotus oregonensis. The sequence continues at coordinate 9,937 of JAHBCN010010801.1, read as the reverse complement.
CGTTTCGCACCTACATGGAGGGCTTTTTCAAAAGATTTTTATTGTATTTTCATAATTTTAAATATCATCTACAAAAAAATATATCATCAGGCATACAATTTAAAATAATAATATAGAGATATAGGACAATTTACATTTTTTACAATTTATGCAGTCTAAAATTTCATTTATTTACGTGCAATAACAATTAAATAATAACAATTACCTTTTTAAGACATACATTTTAAAACTTAAAAACAATTTATTTTATTGTTGTTCCCTTTTTTTTTAAATCAAAAAGTACTCCCTGAAGAAACATATTGTTGGCATCATTTATAACAGGTAGATGCACACTGTCGGTAGCCGGAAGGATGAGTATTTTTTAAATTTTTGTTTTTATAGTAAAAAAAAAAAAAAAAAAAAAATATATTTAAGAAAATGTTTTAAATACGAAAACAATTTAAGATGCTTATTCTTTTGTAGTCAAAAATAATTTTCAATTTGTAGGGACAAGTTTAAATTTTTTTTTTTTTTTTTTAACTAAGAGGGTTTTTTTTTCCCTAAGGTGACTTCCTTTAACTATTTAATTAAATTATAATATATTTGGCTTAGGTTGTCAATGTCTTTTGTTGTTGCAATTGTTATTTTTTTTATATGAATCATTTCCTTTATAAAATTTAAATTTATGTAGTTTTGTCAAATCCAGTATTTTAGTTTCTGTAAAGTTAAAGGTATGTTTGGTTTCGTGTTCGTGTTTGTGTAATGCGGTAGAAGCGGATTTTTTTGGTATTTGTGACCATTTAAACGATTGTTAAGATGTTGGGTTGTCATACCTATATACTGGTTTGGACAATTTGAACACGATTATAAACAACATTTGACTTTTTTGTGAGGTGTTTGACTTTTTAATTTTGTTAAACAACTGATTTACTAAGTTCTGTTCCTTTGTGACATACCGTTATTTTATGTTTATTTAGAATATGTTTAATTTTCTGATAAATTATTTGTATATGGCATAGCAATATATTATTTTTATCTTCCACGTTTCTTGTTTATTGTTTAGAGGTTCCATTGTTGTAAAATTTTGTATCCTTTGTTTTATTAGTTTGTTTAATGAGTTTCTTGGGAAAATTGTTATTTTTTTAAGAACAGCTCTGACCTTATTTAGTGCTATTCCTCTGTATTCAGGAGATGTTAACTGAATTGCCTATCTGCTAATCCTATAATGACACTATGTTTTTGATTTGACGGGTGGTTTTGAATTATAATTTAGGTATCTTCAGACCATGTTGGTTTGGTGTACCAAATTGTTTTTAATTTGTGGTTATCTTGATTTCTTATAATGCCCTCCATGTAGGTGCGAAACGTAAAGAAATATTGTTGTTTGAATTATACAGAAAACCTCATACCCAAAACAATCAAGGCAATTATATATATATATATATATATATATATATATATATATATATATATATATATATATATATATATATATATATATATATATATATATATATATATATATATATTATATATACATGGTATGTGGTGGCACCATATAGTTACTACGCCGTGATCGGAATAACCAGTTGGAGAATTAACTAATGTTTAGGGAAGTTAAGGGTTTAAAGTAAAAAAAAAATACAAACCATTAAAATTATCATTAAGGAATTGACGGTAATAGGTAGATTCATCCATAAGATACGTAAACACAAGAATTTTCGGTAGCTTTGCTGTTTTAGTTTTTCTAGATTCTAACCAATACCTTAAATATTCAATATCCCCATTTTTAATTAAGTTTTAAGTAAATATAAATAATTTTGTAGACTTCAGATCTTCAAGTTTAAATTACTTTCACCTACTTTGTACCGAAATGGCCATACTTACAATAGTTTATTACCCAAAACTGCAAACTAACTAGTTTTTTAATATGGTTGTTCAATATTTCTATCCCAGCATTTTTTATATACTGTGCAGTTAACTCTCGTCTTCCATATCTTAGCTACTCTTGTTTTGGATATGAATATTAACCTCGGTGTTATTTTATAATATGACTTCTAAGATTACTGATTACTGTTTACTTTAAATTTATTTTAATTACCAAAAACAACTGTATTCCCTTTAATGAACTGCTGTATAAATTTAAGTAGAACTTTAAATTGGTGTAGTGTTTAAAATGTACTTATATATTTACTACTCTAATTTTTTAGCAAAACTTACGGATTCCGTTGTGCCAGATGGATTAACCAAAAAGGAAAAATCTAGACCAAAAACAGCAATTCCATCCAGATTTATTAAATCAGCTACAACCGCTACAGATATCGATAGTGCAGAATATGTAACTACGTCAGAAACCAGAAAAATCGCACCTATTGAAGAAGTAAAAATTGAAGTTAAAAAATCTGATGATAAAACAGATAACCAAACATCCTTCCTAAATTCTTTAGGTAAAAAAAGTTTGGACGGAGACAAAGATTTTCTTAAGCGATGTTACGAAAGTTTAGAGAAATTGGAGAATTTTTGGGTCACCTATAATAAAGCGGAAATTGATGTTATTGAGCTTAAAAAGGAGAAAAATGGATTAGAAAAGGAAAACAAGCAACTAAGAGGACTAATTAGGGCTGTATTAGAAGCTGCAGCATTATCAAAGAGTATTCCTGATAGTAGAGTTTCTACGAGGGTTCCATCAAAGAGAAGAAGCGCTTACTCTGCACCTCTACAAAGAATAGTCTTTAATTAATTATACACACTGGTATTTTTTAATATCTAAAAAGCACAATGTATTTTATATTTTCGTATAGTTCCGAAAAATGGGTAATAACACATACGTTCGATATTTTTTTATTTTTTTTAGTAAGACAAAAAAATTATGCTTTTCTGACAAGTTGTTTTAATATAATTAAATATATATATATATATATATATATATATATATATATATATATATATATATATATATATATATATATAATTTTATCACCAAAAAAGGAAAAAAAAAATTCAAAAAATAAATAAATGGGGACGTATTCGAAAAAATGCTGGACATGTCGATTGGTATTTTTAATTGCACATTTTTTTTAACTAAAACTGTTTATACAGAGTGTGTCATGTGACGGTGGCCAATATCAAATTTCTTAATTTAAATGCAACACCCTGTATATTATTCCATTTTTGGTTTTTTCAAAGCATTCTAGACATATTTTATGTACAATGTCCTATACCCATCTTCAATTGTTTCGGAAATATTAAGCGTTTTCAGGTTCATTGCATATATTGCCTTTGCATGCTTGACACTTTCTTGAGGGTTACTTTTTGTGCATATACCTACTAGAGGCAGCCTTGTCGCTCGGCTGTGCGGACAAGTGGTCGAGAGAGAAAAGAAGGAGATGTATAACATTTTTTCGCCCGCGTGCTGATTAATTGGCTGGAAGGGGTATATATACCGCCGACAAATTAAGAAAGAGAGAGAGAGAAAAGAAGTAAGGTCATACACCTATTTTGCTTCTATTTTCACGCTTGTTCCCAAGCTGCCTCTAGTAGGATACCCACGTAACCCTTAAGTAAGTGGGCATCCAAAATGAATAATATCAGGTTGTTGCATTATAATTAGGAAAGTTTAGTATTGCCCATTACATGACACATCCTGTATAAAAGTATTTACTGGAAAAAATGCGCAACTAAAAATACCAATAGACGTGTCCGAGTGTTTTTCGAACACACATTATATTTATACATATAATATATATTATATATATATATATATATATATATATATATATATATATATATATATATATATATATATATATATATATATATATATATATAAATAAAAAATTTTTTGGTATTAAAAATTAATTTATTTTTTATTTTTTAAATAGTAATTTTCATATATTTTTATATATATATATATATATATATATATATATATATATATATATATATATATATATATAATATAATCCAACACTTTTGGCTAGACTCATTCGAACCTCACCAAGCAAAATTTATTTTTAAAAGAAGTGGGGTACTCGGGAACTAATACAGGATGTTTATTAAACATGCGACAAAAATTTAAGGAACTATTCCTTGGACTATTCTAAGGATATTTTGTGCTTTGGTGATGGGACGAAAAAGAATTTCAACCATCCAATTTTGGTAATTTTAAAATTATTAACATGGCCGAAATAAAAGTATAGCGTATTACACTGCACCTACCAAGTAATAAAAAATCTAACAATTCCGTTGGTATCTTTTAACAACATTTCGATTACTACAAACGGCTGTAGACATTAAATTTGAATATGTCTCGTAAGTGATCATTTTGCATGTATCGAATAAGTTGAAACTGATTCAATTTCTCTATTTGATGTGTATTTTCTGTGTTTAATACTTAAAGTCTTGTTAGTGAAGTTCTCTATCATGAATGGCTATACGAAGGCCGGGATGGCTGATATGCATTTTATTTATGGACTTGCTGATGGCAATTCATTAGAAGCTAGGCGGTTGTACAGTGAACGACTTCTTAATCGTAATGTGCCTAATAGAAAAACCTTCCAAAGTATACATCAACGACTTCGTGAAACAGGAGCATTGAAGCGAAGTCAAGGACCAGGAAGGCCAATGACAGTAAGAATGGTAGAAGTAGAAGGGAATGTGCTGGCCATAATAAAAAAACTGCAAATACTTTAAATGTAAGTAACGGAACAATTTGGAACATTTTTAGAGACTATTTGATGTACCCATACCACATACAACGAGTTTTTCTGGAGATTTTTTTCCACGTATTGCATTATGTCAATGGCTTTTGCGCACATTGGTTCAAATCCCTTAACTACTGATGCTTATTCTTTTTACCGATGAAGCCAGTTTCTCAAGAAATGCAATAAGGAATTTCACAATAACCATGTTTGGGCTAAAAAAAAAACATGAGGTGCTTGAAGATCGCTTTCAACATTAGTTCTCGTTAAACGTTTGGGTGGAAATTGTAGGTGACTTCCTAATTGGACCGGTATTTCTGCCAGGAAGACTTACCGACGAGGTAAACCGCAACTTTTTGGAACAAACCCTACCTCAGTTTCTTGAGGATGTACCATTGGTTAAAAGAAATGCAATGGGGTTTATGCACGATGGTGTACCAGCGCATTTTAGCATGTTGGCTTAAGAGCTTTTAATAGTAACATGCGGCGATCGCTGGATTGGTCAAGGTGGACCTCGCTTATGGCATGCTCAATTCCAGGACTTAAAACCCTTGGATTATTTCCTATGGAGCCACCCACAGCCATTAGTTTATACTACTTCAGTAAAAGATGTGGAAGATTTGAGAAATCGCATAATTGCTGGGTGTAACAAAATCAGAAACGATCCTGGTGTTTTTGAAAGAAATCAGGAGTCGATGAGAAGAAGATTGTATTCCTTTATCCCAACGGAGGGTAGTCATTTTTAACAGTTCTTGTAGATAAAGAAACATTACATGCAATTTTTGGTAATAAATTGTTATTGTCGAAATACTTTTCGCCCCGCATTTTCGAAACAAAGCTCCCTATCAAAAATCATCAAAGGACAAAATATCCTTGGAATAGTCCAAGGAATAGTCCCTTACATTTTTGCCGCATGTTTAATAAATACCGTGTATAATGTTTTCCTATCCAAACTAATAAGTTGTTGCTCACCTAAATGTATTTTTGCCTCTAAAAGAACCATGTCTAGAGAGTGAAGTATTTTCGTCTCTCAATGAGGGTTCACTTCTTTGTTTAGTCTAAATTATTTGCTAAATAGTACTGCCAGTATCAGATAAATTGCTATCAGTATCAGTGTTTTGATCAGTGAGTTCCGGAACAAAATAATCTCTAACATCATTTCCGACCTCCTGAAATCTTTTAGAATTAACCTCTTAATTAAAGCTTCAGTATTTGGGTCCAAAAGGTTTCTTAGAATTTCGTTCGAGTTCAGTTGTAGGTAAATTTGTTACCGCTTGACGTTCCAGGTTTATTCAAACATTAAAATAGCTATTTAAAAGTCGTTAAAATAAAAAAAGTGCGTATCGAGCCGGAATCACTCCTGCGAGGCGAAGGGTGTAAAACTAGCAACTTGAGTACCCACCGCGGCCTCTTAGGCTCCACGTCGGTACTTAAAGATTTTAAAGAGAACCAAGAAACATAACTGTGGAAAAAAAGCTTCTGGTGAACCAAGGAAAAGTGATCTTCTAGAATTCCCATGTAAATATGTAGTAACAAGTTAACTTGTATTAGTAATCACACCAACTAAGTATTTCAAATAAATCATTTGCAGGGTTGCTATCAAATATGCCGTTTTATTATAGTTAGGTAGTATAAAGAAAACAATTATTTACATAGGATTTCTGAATTAAAAGTTTAAGTGTTCCTCCGTTTACTGCTAGGCAACACCCCAGACGGTTGAACAATTATTTTCTAACATGGGACAGTTAAATCATTAATATTCCCTTGCATTATGATGAAACATAAGTTCTTAAATTAGGTCTTGTTGTTTTATTTATAATTTTTTAAACCAAGTTCCTAAATAGTCCCACATGGAGAAAAATCTAAATAACAATTTAATTCATCATTATGTAAATCTCTACATTTCGCTGTTTTTTTTATTCAACCAAATAGCTTAAGTTTTACTAAAATTTTAAAGCATTCCAATGTATTTTGTGATTAAATGCATGTTAACACATTTTTTAATATAATAAATCTGTGTTTAAATAAAAAAAAATATTTGACTTTTAACCAGAATATAGATATTTGTAAAATATTTTTTGAAAAATACACGATATTTTCAAGTGGGCTTAATTTCTATTTTTACATAAATTTAATACAAATAATTATTTTTTATCTAAAATTTTAAAATATTTAATTTTATAAAAAAATAAAAAAGAGCAGACTAGCTCTTTATAATATAAAAAGTATATTTTTCAAGAATATTATACAAATATCTGTATTCTGGAGAAAAGTATTTTTTTTTATTAAAATAATATTTTAAGAAAAAAAATATAAAAATCTGTGTCTGTAATATTTTTTTTGTCTAGTTTGGAAGTTTTGGTTAGTTGTTTTTATTTATACTCTGATCAAAGAGAATAAAATACTGCGGTAGCTATTCATTCTGCGCTATAAGGTTTTTTATGGCATTAAATAGTGTTTTATGTTTTAAAGACATTAGGATGTTAAATTTATTGCCTGTTTGTAGTATTTTTTCAAATATAGTATGGTAAAAATAAATTAAAATTTGACTTTGTCTTAAATTTGAATGAATAAGTAAATAAAGAAACAGTTATTTATAAAAGCGAAGGGATAATTTTGTATAAAATTATTATTTCCAAACAATGATAATTCTTTGAAATTAAAATTTAAATTATTTTTACAATAATAAATTAATAATTTACCATAAAATATCACTTAATAAAGCTAAAAGTTGAATTTATGACCATACAAGGTCATAAAACGAGGCTTAAAGAGTGCACTTTTCCTAAATTAAAAAAAATGTAAAATAGACATATTGTAACAATAAATACATTAAATTCGGACATACAATAAGTCATGATTCTGTCAAAGTCTAGCGTTCATAATTTGAGTACATACTGGTGGAAGTGAAACATCTTAAATTACACAGGCCCACAAAAAAAAAGTAGTAAGTGGTGTGTGCTGTGTACCGGACTAGGATTTCTGGCGTATTTTTTTAAATTGGGGCTCAAATAGCAAAAAATAGAGAAAAGGCGTAAATTCAGATATTAACGTTTTTTTTTTTTTTAATTTAAAACGTCCATATCTTAAAAACTATAAAAGACACACAAAACATTGTTTAACTCAAACTATGTATTAAAAAAACCTTTAATTTAGGTTATATAACTCAGGGCAAGCGGCCCTGAAGGTCATCAGTTCTCCAAAAGTTAATTCCATACTAGTGGGGGACTGTATACAGGCCTTTTTAAAGCATCTATTAAGAGCTGGGTAGACAGAGAGTTTCAAAGCTGGTGGGTACAAACACCAGGACAAAGACAGGCAAAGCAGTTCATTAAGACCTGCTAGGCCAAGTTTACCTCGAACCTACTGAGCCCAAGGAAGTTTAAAGGTGTATGGAAGCCCAATACTGTAGAACAAAATTGCCCAGGCGTACAGGGCAGCGGGAATAGGGCCCCGCGGAGTTTGCGCAATGAATAGTAGGTCAGAGCTGGACTTCCATAATTCTTTGTTACTACCTATAAAGTTGACATCATCAAATGTCAAATTCAAGCTTTCACTGTTTTTTTTTTATTTTTTGCACAAAATTGTTGGTTATTAAACGATACTACCATAGAATACTTAAAATTATTGTGTAATATTGGATTTTTTATCATCTATTTTATATTATATGGAAAAAGCCTTCTATTTAAATGGTCGATATTTTTTTATTTTGTATTTTTACCAAAAATCTTTGTAAATAAATAAAAACAAGATTTTTTTAAAAAAAATTTCAAACATTGTATGATAGTTTCATGTACTTATCACCAATTTTGTGATAAAAGAAGGGCAAGATAGTGTAAATGAGTTTAATCTAATCCTAAGATTCTGGTTGTACATTAAAAAGTGAAAATTTTTATAACTGCTTTTTAGGCATATACTTTTCACTAATAACAAACATTCATGAGACAGAATAACAGTGGTTAAAAATGTTTAGTAACCTTTGATACCTAGGTATCCATTGTAACAGTATCCGTTAAATATTATGTGTCTACAGTATGTCGAGCTTAAAAAGTTGATAATGTAAGTTTAAGAAACCAAAAATCTAATTTCTTTAAAAAAAATACAGAAAAAGCAAAAAGGAACTTTAGCATAAAATTGTACTTTTTTCATTCAATTAGAGGGACCCTGTATATATTAAAATTTGCCTGGTCTGCCAGTAATTAATAATTTTGATCCTTTAAAAGAATGTACTAAATTATTAAATGAAATAAAAGTACCCAATTGTAAACCTTATTTCTTTTTAATAATCCACAGAAAAACACAAACATTGTGGAAATCATCTAAGAATAGTTAAGATTGCCTTACTTTTCTCACTGCTATTTCCTATGAAATTTTCATTATTTTATTATTTATAATTGATATATTATTATTTTTTCGGTTACCTAACGTTACGTCTCATAAGAAGCACCTAATTTAAATATAAGAAATACTTACCTAAAGTAAAAAATGCCGGGTATATTACCCTTGGATTTGCAAGACAAAACCATACAACCTCTAATCATTTTGTTACGATATTATAAGTAACAAACAATAAACACAAAATTATAGTCAAAATTTAATAAACACTAATCACTAAAATAAGAAGGTTTTTATCAATCTAAAAAACTCCTGCAACCACAAAATATAGATACTCACACAAAGCAAAACAATCGGCTCCAAGGGCACAAACCACAACGAAAATGACGAATAATGAGACGACGACGGTTGACGATACAGCGCGGATATAGTTTCATACGCGCCACGCGCGCTCTTGCACCAAAAACCTTAGACAACCTAAGACCATTACGGCTCTCATAAAAGTATAATGTGTTGCCTAACTACACACTGATTTATCAGTGTGTAAGTAGGGAACACATTAAATTATTTCGTGGAATTTTTTTATTGCGCAGAATTGGCGGGGCCAACTCTGACAATTATTTTCATACTGGGCTGGACATTTTTTGATCGAATGGGCCATAGCATTGGGCTTCCATACACCTTTAAACTTCCTTGACTGAGCCACAGTCGTAAGGTCGTAAGGATAACGGTAGGTCAACTAACAGAACATTGCACAGTCAACAAGCACCTGGAAAGAATAGGCCTGCTGGTGGATAGCCTGTGTAGGTTCTGCCAGGGGGCTGAAGAAACAGCCGTAACCGTAGGAAAAGCCAAAACCGGCAAGATATATAGAGTGGCCAGTGTCAAGACTTTGGAGTCTAAAATTTAAAAAGATGGGCCTG
>JAHBCN010010800.1:0-30598 GCA_019359885.1 Listronotus oregonensis | reverse complement strand
TAAGCTGACAATACTACGGCTAATGAATTAAAAAAGCGGGGTGTCAATAAAGCTTGTCACTATCAAACCCTACTATTTAAAATATGAGTTGTTAATTTAAAATTTGAATTGATATTGAAATAATTTTAATCACAAATTAAGTAGGCCTTTTTTTTGAAAACCCGGTATTAAAAGACTTTTTTACCTTTGAACAATTTTTCCTTATAACTTATTTCCATATCTTTTCAAATAAATGGACTTTACTTTTATACCATTTAACTTTCTGAACACCGCGTATAAAATATGTCAAATGTTTCTCTTCCAACCGTACTCTAAGAAGTAGCAAAATTTTTTATCAACAGTACCTTTTTTTCGATAAAATTTTCTATTCAACACTTTTTTCCGTGGACATACTGAAAGCGATAAAAAAACCTTTTGAAAACTTTAATTTAGCATACTAAGAGGATCACTTTTTTTAAAAGATGAGCCAAAGTCGAGCAAAAGGCCCAAGACCTACAAGTACCTATGTTAATAATTGTCCTCTATTTTTTTTTAAATCAAATTTCTTTGGGGTTTTTTAGATGGCATACTGAGTATAAATTGTTCCAAGATGGCTATTGCGGGAACCATCTGGGTCAAATTTTTAAGTCACGGGTGAGTGCTGGGTGTCGGACTAAAAATTTTTTTCCCCCTGAACACAAATCTAAAGTCAAAATTAGGTGTCAAACAGCAAATAATCGAGAAAGAGCGTAATTTCAGATATTAATGATTTTTTTTAATTTAAAATGTCAATATCTTAAAAACTATAGAAGATACACCAGACTTTATAGACATAAACAGTATATTTTTAAAAGACCTTTAATTTAAATTATATTACGTTTTTGCCTAAATCAATAGTTTTCAAAAAACGGAATTTTCAGGATTTTTTCAAGGGAAATATTTGAAAAATATTATTTTTGGATTTTTTTTCTGCAAATTATAAGTGATTTGGGATTCAAATAAATAAAATAAATTATTTTTTATTAAAAAAAAAAAAAAAATCACATTATAAATAAAAAAATCCCATTTTGGACTTAAATTGTTTGCCAAAATAACAATTTGATTTATATCTGTTTCATTTTTTATCTTATTTGGGTGTTTTTAACTTTTTTTGACAATTCGAAAAATTTTTTTATAGTAATAGTCCAAACATTTCCTGGGAGCAGGTTTCTGTCGGTAAAAAGTACCGTGTCGGTTTTTTTGGGGTTTTTTTAAGTTTTTTCAGTTTGACCCCCCCAAATTTTTACTTCAGATTTTGTGTTCAGCGAAAAAACTTCCGCCAGAAAATCCTAGTCCGACACCCAGCACACCACACTTTTTTTGTGGACCTGTGTAATCAGCGCATAGTCAATATTTACTATTTTTAAAAGAGCATACTGGTTACGTTCGTTCCCATTTTTCTTCGATGGACTGATAGTATATTTAAGAAAACCTTTAAAATAGTGCAAAGTACTAAAAGATTTTTTTACATAAAGCAGTAACATAGTTTTATCTTCTAATATCATAAGAATATAGCACAACTTTATTAGTGAATATTTAAGGACACGGTAGACTCCTTATTTTATTGTATTCATTTGGTCAAAATTGTTTTGAAAAAAAAATAAATTAAAAAAATATATTTTATGATAATAACTTAATAAATTATTTTATCAGTTATTTTTTAATTAAACTCTTCTTTTTTTCTTAATTTAATTATTAATAATAAATCTTTATTTAAATTTTTTTCTTTGTGTAGAAAATGATAAAAAATAAAAATACATTTTAAAGTAAGACAGATGGTTTGAATAGTCAAAAAGCTTATTTTTTAAACAAGAAGTCTGTATACGTTTTTAAAATATTACGAAAAATTGCAGATAACTTTTGTGTAAGATACCATGCATCAACTTCCATGAATAAATGGCCGCTCGAAAAGTGACATTATCTTAAAATATGACATAGGCTATAAAATCAAAATAGTTGCCTACACTAAAATTATTTGCATATTTCAACTACTTACTTGTACAGGGTGTGGTGATAAAAAATTATTAAATTAATTATGTTGTATTAAACTTTAACTTTTTAATTTTTTTTTTAAACTCACAAGTTATTTTACTTAAAGTAAAATACCTCACAAGTTATTTTACTTAAAGTACAATATTTGAAAATTCTTAAAATAAAAAAGTGCTTATTATTTTTTTGCTAATTCAAATATTTTATTGCTGTACAGATTCTTTGATTATATTTACGTGGCATCTAAGGCCTATATTTTTAAAGGGAAAAAAGGGTTTTTTTTTAAAATTGTAGGTTTTCCCATATTATATTTTAAAATTATCAGTACAAAAATATTGCATTAAAAAATATAAAAATATTAGCAACTATAGATTTTTTTATGGAACACCCTGTATATTATGGGCTACAACGAAAGATATTTTTTCTGTTTTTAAATATATATACATTTATGATATTTGAGTAAACAGTTTTTGAGATATTTTAGCTTAAATTATAAATAAATTAAAAAGAAAATCATATTAGTATCAAGAAAGCCATGGAAACAATAAAATTGTTATGTTGCCAAATTTGGTGATGGTTTTCTTTAAACTAATAATCTTTATTCTTGCGATTAAACATTTCTGCTTAAGTGTAGGAAAACTTGTTGGTGAATAGAATTTTATTTAAAATTTCTGGATCCTGCCGCATAAGCCTGGCTATTTCCAGTGCATCTCAGGTCGGTCCTGCATGTTTTGTAATATTCTAGAGAGGGTCTGATTTGGAATACATACAGAGTATACAAATTGGAAGAAGAAAAATACTTCCTGGCTCGAAAAAGGAATCCAAGCTTTTATAAAGCTGCCGAGGCTATGAATGTAATGTGCTTGTGCGCGTTGAGGTTATTCTTAAAAGTAACGCCGAAAAGATTAAACGACTCTTTGTTCTGCAGAACTTGGCCGCTCATATGTAACGGATGGGAATTGGCAGACTTTTTTCGCGACAGCCACATGTGTTTTCGATGCATTAAATTGCACAAGATTTTTGGCTACCCAATCCAAGATATTTGCATTGACTGCGCTTGTTTTCCAAATCAGAATTACATGGTGGCTTAAGAAATTGGACACTAGAGTGAAGGATACTATCGTCAGCCAAACTATGAATGGAATTGATTGTGGAAAGGAGAAGATCGTTAATGTGTAGAAGAAACAGCGTGGGTGCCAGCACTGAGCCCTGGGGCACCCCAGCATTAATTTGGTAGAAGCTGGAAGAATGACCATCTACAGTAGCTAATATACGTCGTTTAGAAAGAAAACTGAAGAGCCAATAGCAAAGCTTAGGTGAAACAAAAAGAAGGAAGTTTATTAAGAAGTTCATCATGCCAGACCTGATCGAAAGCATTGGATGTGTCAAGAGCAAATCTGGGGTTCACCAAGAAACTCAAGGGACTTGTTCCAGTTGTGTGAGACAAAGGTAAGAAGATTAGCTGTGGATCTTCTGTGACGGAATCCATACTGTCTATCATGTAAGATCTTGTGTTTTTCCAGATACTTTAAGATTTGGGTATTCATGAATTTTTCCATTACTTTGCAAACAACAGAAAGAAGGTCTATGGTTAGAAGGGAGAGTTTTGCATCCTTTTTTGGGGACAGGTTGCACACGTGCAGCTTTCCAACTCTCCTGAAAAATGCCCGTGTCTTAAGAGATTCGAAAGAGGCGAATTAGGATGGGTGCAAACTCGGGAGCACATTTTTTTAAGACGATTGCTGGTATGCCATCCAGCCCAGACGATTGTTTAGTATTAAGAGAAGAAAGAATACGCTTGATCTGTTTGACTTTAAAAATGATATCGGACATTTTATGAGGAACAGGGGCAACTGTTGGAAGAGGAAGATTGATAGGAGGATCGTGCGTAGAATTGGCAGCAAATTGTTTGGCAAATACATTTCCATACATGCTGCATACATGCTACATTTATTATACAAATAAAACAACTTCGTTTAAAAATTAAATAAAATTCAAATAATTTTTAGCTATATTTTTTATTTTTTAAAAAATTTCGTTAGTATTTATAGAGCTTAAAAGTTTTCATTTATAAAATAACAAAAATAAAAACAGTTTTTTATTTTTTTGCCGACCAAAACCAGTTTACTTTGTACAAATTATTTTTAATTTGAGTAAAGTTCCCAAGAACAGAATTATTCGAAATATTCTATTAGCTTACTTTAAATTACAACAAATAAAGCGAATTGGGCTAATTATCATATTTCTCTTTGTTATTTGTTTCGTAGGAAAACGGAAATTAAAATTATAGTGTAGAAATGTTCTCTAGTCGCTAGGAAATTAGGAATTCACAAATAACCTTCGTTGTTTCATTTTTATGTGTAACCCATCCCATTGCATATTTAAAAATAGGTGTGATTTAATCAGTCACCAAATTATTAACTTTTTAGCTAAAATTTACTAAGTTATTATTTCCTTAAAATCATAGATCTGTCGCCAACTTGTTTTAGTCAAACTATATAAAAACAATTATCTGTTAATGTATGTTTCTACTACCTTCTTGAAAAACCCCCAAAATTTTAAACCCCCCTAAAAAAAGGGGTAGCACTTTACCCCTCCCGGGATGAAAAAATTTTTTTCCCCAAACCCGATCATGCCAATTAATTTATATCTTGTCAATGTCAATGTCTTTAGTGATTATAAATCTACGTTATACTTTAACAAGTTTTTAATACAGGGGTTAATTCAAACAATTAAAGCCACAATTTAATAATAGAACACTAGGTTAGGTTAGGTTTAAAGCGAGTGGGTATAACACCCTTCCACCGCGACCGATTGGTCTATTGTGGCTCACACCCTTTTATATTTCTCCCACCAGGTCCAGACAAGATGTCCTTGCCGAGGATTGCGAATCTTAGTCGTGCCATTGCTGGGAACGAACACAGTATATGTTCAGCCGATTCATCCTCTTCCATGCACATGCGGCACTCGGCTTTTTCCCCTCTAGGCCGATCTTGTGCATGGGGTTTTTTCCCCAAGCTGCAGTGTCCCGTGTACAGTCCTACTAGGGTTTTTTAAGGTGTACCCTTTATTATTCCAGTAGTTTGACGGGTACATTGTTGGTTCGGTGGTCTTATAAAAGCCTTCGAGTGTCTGAGCCCAAAAAAGTCCATGCCAGTACCAAATTTTTTTCCCTTTTTTTTTGTCCAAGCTAATATGAACTGCTTGGCCGTTCCATAAGATATGCCGACCCCCGGGGTTCCCCGGCCCTGTGAATTTTGTCTCCCCCCCCCTTTTGGCAAGGAGGTCTGCGGTTTTATTCCCTCTATGCCGGTATATCCAGGTATCCACAATAGGGTAACCTTTTTGCTTTGACTCAGTTTGGTCAGCGCATCCTTGCAATTCCGGGGGGGTTTTTTTCGAATTGCTCCGGCTGGATTCAAGAGCCTTGAGCTGCTTGACTGTCGGAGAATATTTTAACTGTCTTACGTGTGCATTTTTCCCCTTTGGGGGCATCTCAATAGAAAAATCCTCTGTTTAAAAAAATGGTTGTGAGAGTACCCAGGCAAAAAGGAAAAAAATCCCCCTCGGGCCCCTGTCCATATATTCCAGCTTCAACACCGCCCTTTGGGTTTTTTGGGGCGGTGGTTAAACCCAAAAGATGTCAGCCCGGAGCAGGTCGGTTGTTTTCTGGCTCAAGTCTTCTCTGGGGGGTTTTTCCCCGTCTTCCCGGTCAGGACCCTCCTGGGGAATTTTGGGACTCTCCTATGACACGCCTGCTTTTTTTAAAATGACCGCTTGATAGTCTTGGTTTCCCATTCCCCTCTCCAAGTAAATATGCAGAGGGGGGTTTCCCCGGGGGAACTTTCATGGGCTCCGCAGATGTCTCTGTGGAAAGATCCTTTGCTTGGGTCCCCGCTGGGGCCTTTCGCCACCATGCCTCGAGCCATACGTGATCTTTTGGGGGTTAAGCTGTCACGTATAGCCGGGACATCTGTTTAGGTTGCATGCCCCAGGATTTCCCCCCAAAACCTGGGGGCTGAAAATAGGCTTGCCTTACGGGCGATCTTTTCCCCCTGCGAATTCCAGCTGAGGGTGCTATTAGAATTAGCCCCAGATATTTTGCTTCCGCAAATATTTTTGTTTCACCCCTTTTTAAAAATTGGTGGTCTCAAGTTATCCAGGTTTCTCTTTCGGGTTTTAAGGGAACAATACCCATTCTATGAGGGTTTATTGTCATTTTTTCCCTTTGACACCAGCTTTGTGTGGTGGTTAGTACTTCTTGAAAAAGGGGGGGTTGGGGAAAAAAAATTTTTATCAGAGTTTTCTTTAATAAGCATGACTATATCATCTGCATATGCCGGATCCATCTCCCAAAAGGGGGGGTGGCCAGCAGGTCACACAGGGTACCTGCTGGCGGCCCTAAATCTGATATTATCTTCCCCTGCATGTGGGTGGTTTTTGTTTCTGTTTTTCCCCAAAAAGGTCCTGATCCGGGCCCCCTGGGATTTATCCATTTTTGAAAACTGCAGCCCCCCCCTAGGGAGTCAGATAACGCATTGTTGAAATCTCCTTTAATATCTAGAAATGCAGCCACCACCATCTCCCTTTGTTCCAGGGAGCTGGCGATGTTTGCCACCAGGTTGTTGAGGGCTAATTCTGTTTATTTACCCTTCTCGTATGCATACTGCTGTGTGTTAAAGGGGTGATCCTTGAGTGGACCATCCCTTATCTGAACTTCCCGTATTTTTTTTCCCCCCTTTTTTTTCAAAAGAAAGTTAGACTTATTGGTTTTAGCGCCTTGGGGGTCCAATCCCCCCCGACCCCCTTTGGTTTTTTATATATATATATATATTACCTTAGTCGCTGACCAGCTTTGTCGGTATGTAGTTCCACACTAGGGTAGCTCTGAAAAGTCTTATTAAAAAAAGGGGAAAAACACTTCCAAACCAAAAAGTAAAAAGTGCTGGAAAAGATGCCATCTTCCTGGGGGTTTTTGGGGGGGGGAAAGAGCCCACTACACCCCGTATAAAAACCCCTTTTTCGGTTTTTTAAAAATTTTTAGAAATCAGCCCAAAAAGCTCTTCTGGGGCCCTTTTTTTTAAAAAGGGCCCAAAAGGGAGATTTTCTGGCTGCCTATCTAGTTTTTCTAAAATTTTTTCCCCTTCCTGGAAAGTGAGTTTTTTTTTTAAAAAACTCCAACGTTTGTCTTCTAGATTTCCCGGGGAAAGGGGGCCGTCTGGTCTTTCCAGTGATCCCCCCTCCTGAACCGGTTGTCTAGAGAGAATCCTATGAATTCTAGTGCTGCTCGTTATGCTTGAGATACCTTAACAGAACTTTTCGCAGGATTCTCTTTTTGCCTTCCTGGTTTTATATTCCTCCCATTCGCCCAATACTTTAGCCGATTGAAGAGAACACTAAATTCAAAGATATTTTTTAAAGTAGTAGAAAAAATTATATGTCTACATTTCTCTAAAGTAAAGTGCATTTCTTCCCTTGGATTTTAATGCCCTTCGCTTCACGTCGTGCATTAAATTATCCGCGGGAGGAAAAAATGCACTTTCCTTCCTTGTAATGTAATGTAAATAAAGTCTGGCAAATATATATCTGTGACAGCAAAAAGAATTCGAACTATTTCAAACGAAAGTATGTGTGTGTGCCAAGTTTAACTACAAGAAAGCAATAGTACTGGTCAAGTAGTAATTTTAATTTTAAAATCATTTTTTTTTACAATAACAAAATATAATATTGGAAAAAGCTAAAATTTTAATGTGTTTGTTATATAGTTTAATTTTTATTTAATAACTATTTTGTTTTACTAGTAAATATTATAACAGGTAATTATTTTCCAAAGATCTTATCGACTTTGGCTAAACTGGCAACATCAAACAAAAGGCATGTCCACTTGCGTCCTAGACGTAATTGGTGGAGTTTGTACATGTTTTGTTACTTGGGTAAATTGAGGCGTAATTGGAAGTGTTGCCATATTTTTGCTTCCTTTCTTGGAATATCGAATATTGAAATATTTAGTGTCGGGGGAAAACGGAGTTTTATCTTTACTTTTAAGTGTTTTATTAAATTTGTTAAGTTTTTTGTTGTTTTTTTGATCTTTAAAAATTTTGTTTCCCCGTTTGGAAATTGTAATTTGGTTTTTATTTAACATAATTTTAGTTTTAAGGGGTCCCAAAAATTTAAGGAGTTCTGGGTTTCTGCTAATTTTATTACATGGAAAAATATCCTACTTAATTTTTTATATTTGTCTATACCAAAAGTTAAAATTAATGGATCCAGGGTGTTAAAATTAAAACTTTGTTTTTGTTTTTCTTTAGTAAATTTGTGCAAAATAAGTTTTTTTTACAAAATTTTGCAATTACAGGGTTTTTTAAAAACGAATTATTATTTTTTTGTGTAATTATTTAGTGCACCCTTTCATGTAATTTTATTAATGATTTGCAAATATATATTTTTTAAAATAAGTTATAAATAAAACAAATAAACGTAATAGGGATGCAATTGCTATGAAACCGCCATGTGTTTTTTTTTTTGTATGTAATATAACTTTGTAGAATAATTTTAATTTTTGAGTTTATCGTAAGTGAACTAATTTTTTTTTTTTTTTTTTTTTTTTTTTTTTTTTTTTTTACTTTTAAGTTTTTATTAAATTTGTAAGTTTGGTGTTGTGTGATCTTAAATAAGTTTTTTTTCCTACCTTGTATATAGATTTTGTGAAATTTTAAAATTTTTTGGTCTATTATTTTTACAGTAATTTTTTAGTTATAAGGGTTTTCCAAAAAAATATACTAAAAGTATCTGGGTTTCTGCTAATTTATGGTACAGGGAAAAAATGACCCCCTACTTGGAAATTTTAAATTATATTTGTCTATCCCAAAAGTTAAAATTAACTGAGATACAGGGTGTTAAAATTAAAATTTCGTTTTTTTTTTTCTTTAGTAATTTTGTGCAAAATAATTTTTTTTAAAAAAATTTTGCAATTACGGGGTTTTTTAAAAACGAATTATTATTTTTTTGTGTAATTATTTAGTGCACCCTTTCCATGTAATTATTAATGATTTGCAAATATATATTTTTTAAAATAAGCTAGAAATAAAACAAATAAACGTAATAGAGATGCAATTGCTATGAAACCGCCATGTGTTTTTTTTTTTTTGATAATGGTAATATAGCCTTGTCAGATAATGTTTAATTTTTGAGTTTATCGTAAGTGAACTAATAAAACCGACACACATAGGTATGGTGTGTGTATACTCGCATGAAGTTTTTTATGAACGAGGAGCCCTGTCTCCGGCGGGGTTTCCTTCGTGCTTACTCTGTCGGTTTTTTGGATGAAACGCGAGGCCGCTATCCCTGTGCGATACAGTTTCCCTAAGGAAAGTAACATTAGCCCTATTTGCCGCCATTTGCCGCACTTGATTTTTATGGGCGTGTAGGGGCATAAATGGCCTCTTCTCCGTCTAAACCATAGGGAGTATCGCCGCTACTCAGCCTGCGGATCCTTGTGTTTCCTCCGGCTAGCTCTCTCGTCGGAAACAGGACTCTTTCTTTGGTACCCCGTTGGAGCTCGGTTCCGTCAAGGCTGTCTAGGTCCCGGCCGGCGGTTCCGGGGAAGGCAACCAAGTTCCGTTTAGTTTGCAGAGGTTCCATGGCTCTTTTTGCCTGGCCTCTGGTAAATCGGTCTGGTGTCTTCACTTTCTTGATCGGTTTTCGGTTTCGGGATAACCGTCCCGTGAGTACCATTTTAGGATACTTCCCTGATCCTTTTATCCCTTAAAATACTTGACTGGGTTCTAACAACCCTTGGTAATATCCCTAATTAATTAAACTAAAATCCCTTTTATTAATTACAAAATTCCCTAATTGGTGTTCCTTAAAATTCCCGATTTATCCCGGTCGCCGTTGTGCGTCCCCGGGGATAATTTACAGGGTGATTTCTTAATACTCCCCTAATGCATTAAACTCTATCTGGGCTATAGCAGTCCCTATACAAATAAAAGTTAAAGATAATATTTCCCATAAAATTCCCAATTATTCCCGGTTTATCCCTTGATGCCGGGGAGTGCCAATGCTGGGTTTTCACCAGCTACTTCCGTACTCCTTTTCCTCTCCTGGAAGCTTGGATTTATCCCGGGCACTGCCCGTTAACGTTGATTAATAATTCTTGAAACGCGATAAACAAAAATACTAAGTTTCCCTGAATCCCGATTCTTCTTAACGTTGGGAACAAAGGCGCCAGCCTCCCGTGTGCAATGGGGCAGCTTCCTTTGTTCTAACCTGAAATACAAACCATCAGCCTGCGGGTTAATACCAGGCAGCCGGAAATAAAACAAACAAAAATATAATTAAAACACGTATTATTCCACGGGGCCTGTCTGCGGAAACAAGGCGGCCAAAATCCTCCCTGAATAAATCTCCTGTAGGCCAGCCTGTAAATACAAGGCGGCCGAGTATTCCTGAAAATTAAAAGATGTTTACGATTTCTTCCTCTGGCCTGGTTGTTCCTTGAGAAAGAAACGCGCCAGGAATACTGCTGGGGATTCTTGAAAAAGAATCAAAATATTAAAATAAAATAAAACTTCAAATATAAACTTCAACGGCCCAAAGCCACTTCACCTCTTCACCTCGATAACAAAGAACGTAATCGATAAAAGCAGCGCGCTTAATTAAACAAAAATAGTTACTAAACAAACAAAATAATTACTTGAGAAAATCTCTTAGACCTGGGGGCCTGCCTGTATAGGCGGCACTCGTCCCCGGAGATCAGTTCCGACTGATCTCGACCGTCAAACTCAACTGTCTTGATTCGCGAAAAGTCGCTGCTTTTATAGATTACGTGGCAGCCCAAAGACCATATTCGGAACTCTATCCGAATCAAGCACATCCTGGTTTTAAAGGTCTTTAAAAAATTTTACGGCCGATTCAGAAAAACATGTACTTTTTGTCTTAAACGGAATTTCACAGGGCGCTTGACAACTATAGATCCCGAACAAGAAGAGGAAATTCTGGTCCGCGTAGCTGAAAATCCGGAAATAAGCACACGTTGCGGCGGCAATTGGAGTAGGCAAGTTATCTGTTTGCAACACTTTTTACGAAAAGGGTCTTTATCCGTTTTTATACCTTTTTTAATGTAAAAAAAATATATTAAAAAAGTATTGTTTTCATTAAGCTGTTAGAAAGTAACGAAGAAAGCGGGAAATTCCCGATGATAAGGCAACCCGCTTGTCACTAAATAAAGACTGAGCAATACGCTTTCATTTCAGACACTGTTATACACAGAATAAAGCATAAAGCTTTTCCACTTAAACGTAAACGTGTGCCTTAGTAAGTATTTTTTTATAAAGTTCTTTGATACTTATCAAACATAACTAAATAAATGAAAATTGCTTAATATTTTGACGCATCGCAATGATAATACTACAGGGAACGTAAAGTGACGTTTTCAAAACTGTTTTTATTTTCCCATTGCAAAATATTAGCAAAAATTAGAGGTAGACTATTAAAAAAATCAATTAGTTTATAAAGTTATTCTGCTTTTTTGACTTTCCCAGAAATATTTTGTGAAATTGTTACTGATGGCCCTTAAATGCCTTAATTTTTGATGATGACCATACATTTAAAATATATTTAAAACAAAACATAAATGTATATTGTATACATTATTTTATTTAAACAAATTATAAAATATTCCTGAACTTTTAGAAAATGAGCACGCCGCTGTGCTTTTTATGAATGGAGTAAGCCATGTTTGATTTACAACTACCTTCACCTTACCGACGCCGCGTTGTTACAGATATAGTTGCCAAACATTAAATATTACCATCACCCAAAAATGCAATTAATAACCAAACAATCAAATTACATTAGCAGAACTAACCAGAACCATAGAAACTAACCAAATCTAACCAAATAAAGTGTTACTATTACTTTAGTGCCAGGAAATATAATTTATCTATTATTATTGGACACATAAATTTAAAAACAAATACCTAAGTTAATTTAGCATTAAAAATCAATTTTGGAATTATTGGATATAATAATTAGCGACAAAAAAATATTATGGTAAATAAAAATATATTCCCTTAAAAAATTATGCAAAGATAATAGCTTTATTATTTTATACTTTCTTTAGGTAAACAATGGTGTTAACAACATCGGGTAGAATTTGTGTTCAAAAGACCTCCATGTACCTAGCGGCCCAAATGGGAATTACTCTCTTTTCCAATTAGAGTTTAAAATTTCAAGGTCACCTAGATTATTTTAGCGGATCAAATTTATTGTACCAAATTTGTTTAAAGTAATTTTAATTGGACAAAAAATGGTTAAAATTGGTCAAGATATTTCATTTATTGATTACAACTCGCATAGGAATAGAAAAAAAATTCAAGGCCCGCCATATTAAAATAGCAACTCAAAATTAAAAATTTGCTCAAAAAAGATTCTAAAAATTTTGTAAAATAAGCATGATTGGTCAGGATAACTAACTCATTGGTCAGCACTCCAGAGATCATGATGAGACGTTTAAAGTTTCAAGGTCATCTCGACCATTTTAGCGGATCAAATTTATCGTACAAAATTTGTTTAAAGTGATTTTAACTGGTCAGGAAATGGTCAAAGTTGGTCATGAGATTTTAATAATTGGTCACGATAATTCGCATGGAAATAAAAAAATACATTTTCTGAAGCGCAAAAAAGATTCTAAAAATGTGTAAATTAACCATGAATGGTCAGGTTAATTAAGTCATTTTTTTAATTTTGAGGTGCTATTTTTATATGGCGCCTTGAAAAAATCTTTTTTTCTATTTCCATGCGAATTATCGTGACCAATTATTGAAATCTCTTGGCCATTTCTTGACCAATTAAAATCATTTCTAACAAATTTATGATAAATTTGTATATAATTTGTAAAGTAAACCACAAACAAATTATATACAATCATACTTTTCTTAAAATTCATCATGTTAATTAAATACAATAATAGAAAAATATTTTTAGATATTCTGATGATGGTTTAACTAAATAAACCGAAACGTGAATTAAACATTGATTTTTATTTAAAAAATGACCGAAAAACCCCAAAAAACAAGTAATAAAGTTTAATATTGCAAACGGTCAAGAAAACAAAACCAAATTTTAAATAATAATTGTAAAAAAACTAAAAAATCTAATTTTTTTTGTTTTAACAATATTTGGTGTAAATAAATTATTATTAAAACATCACTTACTTTGGATTTTTGTATCGTAATAACATTTTTGTAATTTTTTTATAAGATTTTTTTGTAGTAAAACTAATGGTAAAGATTATTTCATCTTATCAACCTTATTCGAAAATACAGAAAAACAAAGATTTATTCATCACGTCATGTATAACATTATTTAAATTGTTTATCATTTAACATCATTTTGTATCAATATGCTTTACTGGTTGCATTGGAATTAGTCTGTTAGATGGCGCCAGAGTCATTTAAATATTTTCTTACTTTTATGTAGAATAGTTTTGGGGACTTGGTGAGCCTTTCTCAGTCGTGTCTTGGCTTACAGCGGATGTGACCATCCCCAACAAGGGTGAAACATGTAGCCGACTTAGCCACACCCGAGGTTTCCATCCTTTTGGAAACCCCGTAATTTTAGTGCGATTAGCAAAAAGCATACCTCTTACTACGTAATTATTTTCTTGTTTAATTGAGAGCCATATGCCCAAGAAACTATTTTCTTTATTGATATACATATATATATATATATATATATATATATATATATATATATATATATATATATATATATATATATATATATATATATATATATATATATTTATTTTTCAAATATTCCATCACGAGCTGTGCTACTGTAGAAGAGATGGGCGAACCCATTGCACAACCATCCAACTGTTGGTAAAATTTATTTGCAAAATAATTATTAATTAAAGCCAGGTTTGTGCCTTCGATAAAATCATTTAGATTAAGTGAGGTATGTTCTTTTAAAAGATTACATTTTTCAGTTATTATTTTTGAAACAAGTTCGTTTGGAATATTGGTATATAAAGATATCACATCAAGAGATATTAGTAAATAGTTATTAGGTATATCAACGGTATCAATAAACTGTTTAAAATTGAAAGAGTCTTTAACATAAAATTCATTTTGTCAGCAAATTTTAAATAAAGAGATAGAAAGATATTTAGATATTTTGTTAAACGGCGATTGGATACAGGAAATTATTGGTTTTAGAGGTATAAACAGGAAATTTATAAAAAAAAAGGAAAAAAAAATATTATATATATATATATATATATATATATATATATATATATATATATATATATATATATATATATATATATATATATATATATATATATATAGATATATATATATATTTATATAAATATATATATATATATAATATATATATATATATATATATATATATATATATATATATATATATATATAATTAATTATTTAATTACTTATATTCTTGCCTGTAGAAAAAATATAAATATTAAAAGTACAAAAAATAGTTACCTTAGATTTGGTTGCGGAATTCTTATATATTACGTCGTTTTAAGTCGTTTTAAAATTGTAAAAAAAATTTTCAAAATAAATATCTCATTTTAATTTTATTTAAACAAATAACAACTAACTAAATAACCTTTGTTATCCTTTTTTCAGGTAAGATGAAATGATAGTGATCACCTAGCGTAGAAGAATAAATCTATGCAGGTTAGAGTGGTAAGTGATTGGTCAGCCTTTTTATTAATATCTTCACCTCTTAATACCAAAAAAAATATTGTTTAATGAAAAAAAAATTGTATTATCCTTCTTGCGAAAAAAAAAGAACATAAAAAACAAGATGAATGTATTACCAACCACCAATGCGACATAAAATGAATTATTTTTCCCTTAGCCTCCGTTTATTTCCTATAAACTCATTTTTAATAGCAAGTTAATAATATGAAACAGTGTAGAGCCAGAGGCAAAACTGTATTTTTTTTTAAATTAATTATAAAAGAAAAACCTGAAAACGAGTCGGCAATTTTTTTGGAAATTAAAAAAAGATATGTTAGTAAAGGGTCATTAAAATTCAAGAATTTTTATATTTATAGCTCGTAAGTAAAAAAAGAGCTAAACTAAATTAATTATCTAAAACATAGTATAAAGTGTTTCAATTAAATATGAAAAAATATACTTTCAATATTTTTTAAACAATTAATTTATTTCCTAATTAACTTTAACTATTTTCTACAGGTTTAATCATCACATTAATTCACTGGCCGATACAATTTTTGTAACACAACTCAGCCTATTATATACGTAATGCTTATACCTTTCTGATAATAAAAAAATATCCATCCATAAACACGTCCAGTTTTCAATGGGCCCATTAGACCCTTTTAAATTTGCAGGTATTAAATTTTATGAGGGGTCATTTAAAAAGAGTGCAAAATAAAACCTAAAATAGGTTGTTTATAACATTAAGCTTATTAATAATTTTTAATTCTCGGTTTCGGTCACTTTTTAAAAAATTATTTTGAAATAAAAAATTTAAAAAATTTCTTTGACGTTTGTTTATTTCCTTAAAATATCAGAACTGAACAATAAGATTTTTAATGTTTTATATATACAATTGGAAACAAAAAAATAACAAAAATTAATTAAAAGAAACAAATATAAAAAACCTTTTTTTCTAAACCACTAAAATTTGAATTCAAAATAAAATAAAAAACACTTAAAAACTAAAACGATGAAACTGTTACGCTTTACATCTTGAATGCTAGTGATGAAAAATAGAGTATATTTTATAAATGTTGGGCCCCCTAACTGTACATTTTTGGGCTTTCCAGCCCTAATAGGTGGTAAAAATTTGCATTTATTTCCAATTAGGTCGTTATAGACGATACTTGATTACCAGTGTCAGTCCTAAAATTTACAGTATTTTTTGTTTTTTTGATATGAATCATTTCTTTTAGATGTAAAGCGTAACAGTTTCATCGTTTTAGTTTTTAAGTGTTGGTTTTATCTTTATTTTGAATTCTTTAAATCTTATTTAGATAGTGTCATGAAAGGCAAAAGGTATGTAACTTTATATTTGTTTCTTTTAATTAATTTTTGTTATTTTTTTGTTTCCAATTTATATATAAAAACATTAAGAAATCTTATTGTTCTAGATTCTGATGATGGTTTAATTGGAAATAAACCGAAACGTCAAAAAATGTTTTAATTTTATTTCAAAAAATTTTTAAAAAAAGTGACCGAAAACCCAGGAGATTAAATTTTTAATTTAAAAAGGTCAAAAAAAACCAAAAAGTTTTTAAAATTAAGCTTATTCTCTTATTTAGTCTTCTTTCGAGTTTCAAATTGACTAGTTCTGTGCAGTAAAGAAAGTATTTTTAACGGCGAAAATGTCGAGTGAAAAGCGACGGGGTTGCAAAATTTCTCCAGACAAGTTTTGTTATATTTGTGGAGAATTTATGGTAAAGGCACAAGCCAGGCCCTTTTCTGAAAATGTGAAAAAGCCTATTTCATGTATTTTGGTGTTTTTATCGAAGATCAAGAGAAGCAGTGGGCTCCACATTTTTTTTTGGTCCAGGCTGGATGAAAGGAAGAGAAGAAGTATGCCTTTTGCAGTTCCAATGGTATGGCGAGAACCCACCAATCATTTTGACGATTGCTATTTTTGCATGACAAAGACTGAGGGTTATTTCAAAAAAGAAAAGCGCAAGATCGAATATCCAAATTTGCCATCTACCATAAGACCTATTCCTCACAATGCAGAATTACCAGTACCGACTGCACCTTTAAATTGGCAAGATGTTGTTTTGGGACAGAATGGAGATAATGACACATCATCAAGCAGATCCGAAGAACAATGTATTGATCCTACTTTTATTCCAATACCCAGTTCCGACGAGCCACATTTAATTGTTCAAAGCGAGTTAAATGATTTAGTACGGTATTTGGGGTTGTCAAAGCAACAGTCAGAACTTCTTGGTTTCCCGTCTTAAGGATGGAATTTATTAGCCAAAGAAACAAAAATTAACGACTTTTAGGAAAAGAAATGCTACGTTTTCCTCATTTTACAATATGCAAAACTCGATATGTGCGTGTACTGATATCGAAGGTTTAATGCAAGAACTCAATATCGAACATTCTCCTTGTAAGTGGCGCTTGTTCATCGACTCATTCAAAATATAGCTTAAAAGCTGTTTTGTTACATAATGGAAATTTAAAACCATCTATACCAGTTGCCCTTTCAATTACAATGAAAGAAACCTATAAAAAAATATGAGTATACTCTTAGATAAAATAAATTACAACCGGTACAAATGGCAATATGTGGCAATTTAAAAGTTATAGCAATTTTACTGGGACTTCGGGAGGATTTACAAAATATTGCTGTTTTCTTTGTTTGTGGGATAGTCGTGCAGTGAATGAACATTATTTAAGGAAAGTTTGCCGGAAAAGGAGTGAATTTCAACCGGGATCTCAAAATGTTAAATATATGCCACTTTTAGATCCAAAAATGTGCTTTTGCCTCTCTTCATATTAAACTGGGACTGATGAAAAACTTTGTGAAGGCTATGAATAAAGAGAGTGAAGGAATTTCAATTACTTAAGACAAGTCTTTCCCCAATTAAGTGACGCCAAATTTGGGTATTTTTATTGGGCCACAAATCAGAAAATTGCTGGATGATGTTAATTTTAAAGAGAAGCTCACCACCAAGAAATCAGAGCTTGGAACTCATTTGTAAGTGTAGTGAGGGGATTTTTAGGCAATAATATGGATGAAAACTCGAAACTAGTTAATGAACTGTTAGACTCCTTATAAATCGCTTGGTTGCCGGAATGTCATAAAAATTCACTTTCTTCATTCCCATTTATCATTTTTTCCTAAGAATTTGGGCGCCGTCAGAGGGTGAAAGGTTCCCATCAAGATATCAGAACAATGGAAATTCGGTACAAAGGACGATGGGATCCAGCCATGATGGGTGATTTTTGAAGAGAGAAGGTGTGACACCCCATAAAAGGAAAAATAGAATTAATGTGTTTATTATGTTTGCTTTTTTCTAAAATATCAAAATAATATAAATTATAAATTTAATCGATATACAAGGTTGTAAAATATATTTTTTTAATACATATTATATGGTGCCGTTCTACCTAAATATGGTTTGTTTAATGTAATGTAACAAAAAAACCTTACGTGTTAAATTTTTGTTTGACATTTTCGTATTTAGATAGGTCCATTCTACTGCAATATGCTATTCAGCTTTGTGTTAATCAAAAAAATTTTGTTTTTATATTAAGATGCCTTTCTTCTAATCTTATTAAAGTTTCTCTTAGGCACAACCCTAACCCATATTCCTTTTTTAAAGTTGGTTTAAACATTTTTTTTTAATTATAAAACGTACATTTACATACGAATATCAAAATAGTTTTTATCTCAACATTCACCCAAGATTGCTTTTGTTAATTAGCTAAACGTACTTTTTTATTCAAATATAAGCTAAGTGAAATGATAATTCATAAAAAAATAGGGAACCTTTTTTTTTTATGACAGTTTATCATTAATTCTAATATTCGTCCCACTTTTCGATGATGCTAAAATCTGCTTTTAAAAAAATTGTATTAAAAGGGACCGGCAGATTATTTAATACACGTTTTCAAAAAAAGGAAAAGAAGATTTTATTTTTAAAAGTAAAAATGTCTTCATACATCCAAACACTCTAAATGAATACTTGTTTTACTAATTTTTGGATCTATCATTCTGAGAAAAATGGAGCCGAAATTTTTTTTTTCCGCTATTTAGTTTTATCGTTATTTTGATGTTTAAAAATCTCAGGAAAAAAAACCCCTGGCTACCGATATTTGTCAAAATGTATAAAGGATATCTAAATTATTTAATTTTGGTACAAAGTTTAATATATTTTTTTTACTTTTTGGTTTCAAAATATGTTATGTAATCCTATGTAAAAAAAAACCTTAGTGTTATACTTTTTGTTACATTCGTTTTAGATGGGATTTTTGTTGCTATTCAGGAGTTTAAAGGTGTATATTAAGGCCATTGCTTAAAATCAAAGTTTCCAGGCACAAGCCCAGCGGGAATAGGGAATTAAACCCTTTAAGTTTGCACAATAATCAATGGGTTTTAGGTCAACTTCCCAAATTCTTTGTTAATTATAAATTTACATTTTTTCAAATTCAAGGAATAAACTAAAAAACGGACAATTTTTTTGCTTTATTTAATTGCAAACATTTTGGATGATAAACGAAAAATTTATAAGAAGGACTTAAAATTATTTATATTTTGGGATTTTATTTACATTTAACATGGAAAGAACTTATGGCATAAAAAACTTAAAAGAGCCCCTATTTATATAATTGGATATTTTTGGGGAGTTTTTATTTTTTTTACCAAAAATCTTAATAAAATAATTAAGAACACGAAATTTTAAAATAAATTTTAAACATTGTATGATAGTTTCATGTACTTTTCACGAATTCTATGATAAAAGAAGGGCAAGATAGTGTAAATGAGTTTAATCTAATTATCATATTTAAAATCGATATCTGAAAAATAAAACGTTGACCAAAAACACTTAGTTTAGATTTGTAATTAGCGCCTTTGTATGTCGTTAGACAGTCCACCAAGGCTGAGGCTTCAATACTAACGTACCGTTAAGTGTGGTAAAGGGGAGTTTATCTACACCAGACCTAAATATTTGGACAAGGGAAAACTTCTGCGGATAGCAGATTCCAGTCTAGACACTCTGGGGATGATGAAACAAAGAAGGTGGGAAGTACGAGGCCTCTTAAGTTGGACTGTTAAAGGATGCATAAAAGTAGCACTACGTGTCAGGAATTATACTTGCAAACTCCTCGGAGCAGAAGCCGTGAAAATACCTATAAAAATGCAACATATACCCTTCTGCTGTCGGTGGAAAGAGAATGAAGCTTTTCTGTCAGCCTGTGATCATTAATAAGACGAACAGATCTTTTTTAAATGGAATCAAGATTGATCAGAGTTGTAGGAAATACCATTACATGCAGAGTATACAGATTAGACGGATAGAAATACTTACTGGCTCAAAAGAAGAATCCAAGCTTTTTTAAAGCAGCTGAGGCTATGAATGTAATGTGTTTGTGTCAGTTAAGCTTGTTCTCAAAAGTAACGCCAAAATGATTAATTAACTTCTTTTCGCGACATCTAACATGACTGGGTCTGGGAGCATTAAACTAGACAAGATTTTTGAAGCCCCAATTTAAGATTAGTTTATGGTCTTGTGAAAGAAATATTTGAATTAACCTGCGCTTGTTTTCCTAATGAGGAGTATTCCGGGTATGTTACCCTTGGATTTGCAAGACAAAACCATACAACTTTGAGGCATTTTGTTACGATATTGTAAGTAACAAACAATAAACACAAAATTATAGTCACAATTAAATAAATCAATAATCACTTAAAGATAAAGGTTTTTATCAATCCAAAAAACTTCTCCAACCACAAAATAAAATCACACAAGGCAAAACAATCGCTTGAAAGGGTTGATGAGACAACGGCACACTACGGGTATAGTTTTATAAACACCGCACTGTCGCACACTAAAACGATGCCTGTCTACACACAAACTGTGTGTAGACAGGCATCACATTACAATATTTTGGAAAATTTTGTTACTGCACAGAATCGAGGGGGCCCCTTATGACAGTTATTTTCATAGTGGGCCGGAAATTTTTTGATCGAATACGCCATAGTATTGGGCTTCCATTAACCTTCAAACTTTCCCTGGTTGGACCCAAATTAGTAAAAGCTTTTTTTAAAATTTTTACTTCCTCGCTTATACTATATCTAGTATTTAAAAACTAATTTTAATATTTGATTTCTATTATTTGAATACCTAATTGAACTTAAACACTGTATTGAATTAAGCACCGATGTTTATTTCTTGTCGGACGAATAGAAAGTTCGATTTTTACATTGTAAAAAATTAACCTTTCTTGATAAATAAATTAAATTAACGCAAAAAATAAAGGGCTTATAAACACTTTAAATTTTCTATTTTCTAAAATTCCTTTTTATAACAAAAAAATATATTAAGTGTTCTTTTAGAAATATTTAAGTCCAGTTTTTTTTTAAATAAAAAATATAGTTTTTTAGGTAATCCCTGAATATTTAATTAGAAGTAATTTTACACTTTTCCCACTATTTTGCCACTATATCAATGCCTTAATATTAATATCTGAAACAATTTATTAAATAAAAGTCAACATGATATGCTACTGCCCTTGTAATAAGAGCTAAGCCGCGTTTACACGATGTCATTTGAGGAGACAATTGACAGAGGACAGCTTACTGATATAAAATTATTGGCTACATGAAACACCTCTGGCCAATGGTCTCAAAGAGTAGACAAAGGACAATTGACTGGGCGCAGTGACCCTTCCACCTCTCTATTAAGGCAGTTGTCTTGACAATTGGCGCCGTGTGGACCTGGTAGGGCAGTAGATATGTTTTTTTGTGCCAGTTTGCCTTTGTCAGTCGAGAAACAGCCTGCAATGATTCGTCAAAACTCTCCGGACTTATCCTTAAACAAGCTTAATATTCCAATGAATCCTTCATTCGTAACTCTTTTATCAATTGCGATGAAGCTCCGTGACTGTCTCTTTTCAATAGCCATTTCCTTGATCACTCCCTCTTCTTATTTAACTCTTCTTCGAGAACTTCGCAAGTCTCAGCGATAAATTCCCGACAAAGATCATCACACATTACTCTCAATTTATCACGAGACACAACAGACGAAGAGGTCTCCACCATTTTTCGTCTCCAACTACCGGGACAATAGTTTTGCCGTGTGAACAAGTTCTCATTCAATTGGACTGGCCTCAGACGTTCACGCAATTGGCCCAAGTCAACTGGCCCCGACAATTATTGTCCCCTCAACTGGTATCGTGTAAACGCAGCGATTTGATTATAATATGTGCGTGCGTGCAAAACTTATTTTTGGATTGTTTAAGTCAAAGTGGTCAAGAACAGGTTAAAACGATAAAAAAATAAATGGCACGGCTGGAAATTTAACTTTTGACTTTTTTGTATTCAAATACCTAAAGAACTTGAATTCTTCGTTTGAACACTTCGGTATCCGAATACAGTATTCGAGTACCTAAAAAACTTAAACTCTCCATTCGAATACCTGTATATTCGAATAGAGAATTCGAACACAAGTAATCGAATTCTTCATTCGAATACTGCAGCTGAGAACTCGACTTAGTCCGACTTGGCCCATCACTATTAGCAACATCGCATTAAAGCATATTCGCCTTTTGACATCAATGCAATAAAAAAGTGATTTTAGCATATTTTGAAAATCAAAATCAGCGATTGTTTTCAAGAGATAAAAAAATTATGTTAATAATATTTATAATAATTATTGTTAGAAATTTGTATCTAAAATTATTCTATCTTTAGATATTTGAAGTTGTTTTTCATTATTACAAAAACTAGTTGCGTTATAGTTTTATAACACCAGTAGTTGTATTATGGGTCTTATAAAAGACCTCGAGTACTTAAAAATAATTGCGTAAATAAAACGTCATTACAATACGCGTGTAGATAAAAAAATGTACTTCTTTAACCTACCCCATAATAAAAAACCCAACATAATATTTTAGGTATGAACGCCTTGTTTTATTTTCTAAAAATGTATGTTTACTTCTTTCTATCTAACGGACACACCAAGAAGATTTATATATATAGCTTAAGTATTAGCTACCGTGACTTTTAATTTTTTAGATAGAGCGTTTAATTTATTTTTTCTAGTTCCATCTATAATGTGCAGGTTCCGAAACCTGTAGATGTTTAATTTTAAAACACCTTTAAGACAATGCGGAAATGCCAATAAAATTACACAAATACCCGTAATCTTTTAACTACTTCTCGTTAATGTCTGGGTAATGTCATCTATATGAAACCTACAGTTTATTGTGGTACCAAACCACATAAAACAGCACGCGTTATATGCATATGATAGCATCAAACAATGTTGTTAACTTGGGTGATCTAATTAGAAGGGTTATTTAAAAGCGTCAAATACTATTGATACCGTTAAACTCAATAACACGATTGTCAATTGTTTTTTGCATTCTTCTAAAAAATGTTACTAGTTTGCTAATTTAAACAACTATATATGCTATATACGCTATTTTGACTAATAACAAAGTTACTAATGGCGGACACTTAATTTGGATGACCCTGTATAATCTTATTTTATTTCCAGTACATTGGTCCAAATCGCTAGAAATAGGAAAATTACTTTAATCCTAGCAATGGATTAGCTGATCGCATCAAAACTTTACATTGAAACCACTGACCTTTATATGGACCGGCAAAGGGTATCAAATGCGCAGTTCAAAAGTTAGATTTTATGAGCGAAAAAATGTGTCCGTCTGCTGTGGCGGTAGTCATCGCTTAACGTCGTAAATCATGCGCAGAACGGACTAGCAGACCGATTTTATTTACGCATTTGTCGCCGGCCAGTTCCGTACTGGCCGCTTTTGTAAGATTTTTTAGTTTTTGAAATGACATATTTTGTGATTTGTGATAGAATTTCTTTATAATCATACGTTCTAAACAAGTTTTACTGCTTTATAAACTTATTTTGTGTTTAGTGGTAGCATTAATACATTCCTTTTTTTCATAAAAATTTATGAACTGTTTTTTGGAGAGGCATTTAGAAAACACACATTTGTGCAAGAGAGAAAAAAAATATATATACTCCGCTCTAGGTGCTGATTAGTCGGCCTCTCCTCGTCGATCAATCTACACGATGGAGCCACGGAGAAAGGTTATACTATGATTCTTTTTTCTCTCTCGCACGCTTATTCGCACTGCCAAACGGCAAGGTTGCCTCTAGTTAACGTATGCTCGGTTTGTATAAATACATATAAGATGTTTACAATATCTTATTATCGCTATCGAAAACAAGTCGAAGCAGGAAAAGAGTTATATATACCAACATTTTTTTCCCTTCTGTTTAAAAGTGTGTTCCAATCTCGCAAAAACCGTTTATTGTACGGCCATATGCAAGTCCAGTCAAATAGACCTATTCCTAACCGATAGGTGACAGTGTATTACACGATCCCTTTACTGATCCCCAATCAAAGAAGAATCCTTTAAATATACAGAAAGCGTTTAAACTTCGTCGTTTTGAAAAGACATAAAACCGTGTAAAGTAGACACACACGCGTTTAATCGATTCTAACAGTTTCAAAACCGTTTCAGGACAGTACAAAGACTGGCTCTTGAAACAAACCCTATCTTTTATTAGCCCCCATTTTTTCCGTTTAAAATTTTTTAATATTAATTTTGTTACCCTATTGTTTATATTACTACCAAACATAATTTATATATGTATAGAAACGCAAAATAAAAAAAATCAGTATCTAAATATAGAAAAAAGAGTTATTTGTGCAACCAGTTGGGAAAAGCACTATTTTTCGTAACGAGCAGAGCAAAAGGGTGTAAGTTATGAAAAATGTTGTTTCCAACGCGTTTTACACAATATTTTAATTTAAGTTTAAAATATAAACCTTTTAAAAACTCATTGACGTTGTAAAATATTTTACCTTTCATCATCAGATGGAAAAATTTTACTTTTGTAACTAGTTATGAAAACTAGGATTTTTGACAACATAAATGGGTTTTAAAAAGTGTTACTTAAATGTTAAAAATATATTTTATGAATATAAATTAATTCATGATTTATAGAAATTTTCAAGTCCGGCACTGGTCCTTTATTTCAAATACGCATGCTGGATAACCTTATTGTTTATTTACTGCGCGCTAGCGTAAACTTGCCATAAATGCGATTAGCGATTACATATCTAAAATTAGATTATCTATGATTTAAACGCACTCATAGATAAGTCCGGTCTTTTATACTTCTTAAATAAGATTGTCGATTATCCCTTTAATTTTTAAAAATAAACTGTATAAAGTTATTTCGTTATCACCCAGTATATCATATACTAAAATTTAATAGTACAAAACCGATTAATCACCCATAGGGCGTTTTATCTAAAGTTTGGAACATTTTTCGTACGCTACGCTAATGGTGTTTTTCGTCTTAGAAAACCAGCAAGGAAGAGAACAGGCCTAAGTGTGGTTACAAATAATGGCTTTTCCCTATTATCCCGCATATGGAATTTCCGGAAGGGACTTCGCGGTAGTTGTTTATGGTTGCGCCATCTTGCCGGTTTTCAGAAGGGCTGTAAATTTTAGACTTTATTTATTATAAAAAGTTATGTGCAAACTTGCTTATAAAACGGTTAAAAGGTGTGATATACAGGGTTTTTGATTATATTTACGTGGCATCTGGAGCCTTTATGTTTAAAGATAAAAAATGTTTTATTAAAAAAATTGTAAGTTTTTTTTTCCATACTATCCGTAATATTAATATTATCAGCAATAAAATACCGCATTAAAAAAATGGAAAAATATGGGCAACTTCAACTTTTTTAAATGGAACACCCTGTATATTATGCACTACAACAAAAAATATTTTCTCTGATTTTTAATATATAATAAATTGAAAAAAAAATCATATTAGTATCAAGAAAGCTATAAAATCATTAAAATTGTTATAATAAATTTGACGTCTGGATCAATGCCATCTATAATAGAATAGCCTGCGCGCGAGAATTATGACGTCACGCTACTTGTAGCGTGTAGTAAGCGCACGAATTATAAATGTGTGGGATGGTACATAGAAAAATACAATTTATGGCTCAAAACATATAATTTTTGCTTGTAATTAAAAAGTAAAATGGATTACAAATGTTAAAAATGGATGATAATAATAATAATATACTTTATTTCAGATGGGTTTATGCATTAAGTACAAAAAAAAATGTGAAAAAAAATGATAACAGGAAAAATGGCTTAAAGTATACCGGTATTTACTGGGATATTTACTCGTAACATTTAAAAAAATAATAGTAAACAATTAAAATATCACAATAATAGTTCCAAACAAATTATGAAACATACAAATTCAGACATTTTTATAATCAATGATTAATTAGGCACCATTTAGTTGGTAACTGAGTGAAAATGTAAAAACTAATTTTATACGGAGGATTAAGTATACCTATGTTAATTTCATTCAACATCATTTTAACATTTGACACACACAAAAAATGAATGGAAATATTTATTTATTAAAACACATTAAATGCTCGTGTTTTTATACCCAGTGCATATTACAGTTAATTTATCAAAAGAAACTAAATATTCGATAAAAATAATAGATGCTCGATAAATCTAAAAAATGCCAGATATAAAATTTACATGCTTCCTAAAATAATAATTTGATAAAAATAATAGAAACTTGATAGCGTTTTGCGTTTGGGTAAAAAGGTGTTCGGTACTTTTGGTCAGCACTTGGTTATAGATAAATAGTTTTGGTTAGTGTCAGCACTTGGTTATAGATAAATAGTTTTGGTTAGCTTTAATAGGGAATACGACTTATCGAGCGTTTATATTACTCTAAAATGCAACATTTTATTTAATAGTGAACGTAAATTATCAATATATGTATTATTTTTTTAGTGCACATTTCATTAACATTCCAAACAGAATCTACCGTGCAAATGGTATATTTTATAATAAATATAAGGCATTTCTTATTATTTTATCCTTTATTTTGATTTTTTTATCGAGCATATATAATTTTTTATTTTTTTTTATCTGCAAATTATAATAAATTACCAGGCGTTAATTCCGACCCTTTATTTATTAGGTTTAAAACGTTTTAAAAGTGGCATAGATTTTGTAGTGGCCGTATCATTGCGTCTTTAACATAAATTTTTAACCATACATATGTCTTTGTTTTCACAATAGATTTAATAATATTGTTTACTTTGTGAGTTTTACAGTTAAAGCCTAAGAATAAGTTTATATTAGAGTTAGAAATGTTCGCTAGTGTTGATTCTATAACAATATTTCTTATTTAACTCATTTAACAAAAACTTCGAGGTAAAAATTCCAGATCGAAATGAGTGGCAGCAACCCGATCTTCCCGGCACGGTGGAAGACATCATCTGGTATACGGATGGTTCCAAAACCGAGCAGGGAACTGAGCGGCATGTAAGTGAAATTAGGAATTCACAATTCCAAATTTGGAACACACAGTTCTGTATTTCAAACGGAAATATATGCTTTACTGCACTGTAAAAAGGAAATGACAGGAGGGCTTATAAAAATAAGCGGATCTGCATAATAACAGACAGCCAAGCGTCACTGGCAGCACTAGTAAACCCCAAGGTAACGTCCAAGCTGACATAGGAATGCCAAAAAGAACTGGAAGTCTTGAGAGAACACAACAGAGTAACTCTCTTGTGGGTACCAGGACATTCGGGAATAGAAGGCAACGAAAAAGTGGATGAGCTAGCGAGACAGAGATCATCCACACCATACTTTGGACCAGAACCTGCCCTTCGAGTGACCAAAACCACAGCACGAGGGCAAACCAGGGAATGGATTTGAAACAAACACGAGGAATACTGGGGGCTTTAGTAGAATTAGACATGGAAAAAGCTTTATAAGGGGCCCATCCAAAAAACGAAGGAAGAACTACTCAGACAAAGTAGGAAAAGACTTCGCATAACGGTAGGGTTGCTAACAGGGCACGATACCCTAAAAGGACACCTACACAAGATAGGTTCATACATTGGAGACCCAAGTTGCAAAATGTGCGACGAGGGGGAAGAAACAGCCTACCATATCCTGTGCGAATGTGAAGCATTGAATTACAAAAGACAGGCATTGTTTGGGCAACCGAAAATGAGCCCACAGGAATATATCAACCAACCAGTCTCGGGGTTATACAGACTTGTGGAAAGAACGAGACTAATGGGAGGATTGGTATAAAGGATAATGGGAGATTAGGCACAAAAAGCCCAAGAAGCTGCGCTGCCTCCGGTAGTGAATCAAGACGGCTCCCAGGGAAGAAGAAGGAGGGGGGGTGTTCCAATTAAAAAAGTTGGAGTTGCCTATATTTTTTCATTTTTTTAATGCGATATTTTCTAACTGATAATTATAAAAGATTATATTGAAAAAAAATTACAACTTTTATATAATTTTTTTTCTATCCTTAAAAATAAAGGCTCCAGATTCCACGTAAATATAATCAAAGATTCTGTACAAGGTTGTGCATTTTAGTTGTATTTACAGGGTATTGAGAAAACCGTAAGAAATATAGCAACTTTTTTAGTACATTCTCGGTACGGTCTTTTAAAACAGCTTTAAAGGTCCTCAAATTTTAAATATAACTGGATTTATTTCGGAAATACAAGGCGTTTTTAAACTCTTCTTCATTTTACGAGGGTCCTATATGCCAAGTATTATTAAAAATAGAAAAAAAAAACTATAAATAGCAATATTTTGTAGGTTTCTATGTAGATTTTGGTGGTATACTGATTTTTTTCTGTCAGTTAACCTTCTCGAGTAATTACACAAACTTGGGGTTTTTTAATGGAGCACCCTATACATTATTTTACTAATCGACTGCAAATTAAGCTACCTTTTTGATGTTACCCTACATCTTATACATAAGTCAGCCAAAGTACCATTTTTCTTTTTTTTTATTATCCAAAAACTAATAACTATATAGGAGGTTATGATTAAATTTTTTATTTTTATGTCAAGACTTTGTGTTAATATTAAATCCAATATAATGCTGTTAATAAAACATTCTTTAAAAAATTCCAAAAATCTCTTTTTAAACTCCTGAAAGAAATGACAAGTACCAAAGTTTGATAATTATCCCGCCGAAGATTAAAATCAAACTTTCTTTCCCTGTAAGTAAAGTCCTTAGTATTTGTATGCCTTATTATAATTCTTTAAAATTTTGTTTTGTCAGCCTTTATGATTATTTTTGTTTCAATAAAAATTTTACACCACATTCAAATATTACTCTAAGATAGCTGTGATTTTACACTCTAAAAAGAAATGAATAATCAGATGTGGCATTAAGGTGATTATGAATTATATAAACGTCTAGTTACGAAAAAACTGTATTTTAACTTGAGATTTCGGAATCGGTACTCTATTACACCTTAAACTAAAAATTACACTGGTTAACATTTGATCTACGCGGGAACGCCGGAAGCGGTTATGTGCTACTAGGGTTTTTGTGGTTCCTGATTACGATGAGAGGATCGGTTAACCTCCATAACGTCAGGTTCAAAGTCATTTGAAGGTCAAGTGAA
This sequence comes from Listronotus oregonensis, assembly GCA_019359885.1. Lineage (NCBI taxonomy): Eukaryota > Metazoa > Arthropoda > Insecta > Coleoptera > Curculionidae > Listronotus > Listronotus oregonensis. The sequence goes on along the minus strand of JAHBCN010010800.1, from coordinate 1,331 downwards.
ATAACCACTGAAAAAATTCATGCATATGTTTTTGAGGTCGCTAAATCTGAATCCGGCGTTTATTTACCCTATACCTTACCCATGGCACAAAGAATACAAGGTAGGATCTTGCGCATGACGTTTGTCACGTGATAGCCAGGTTATTACGTAGTAATGTGACTAAAAGGATTATTTCGCGACATACCGTTTTTAACTACGGGTTGAAAGCAGTTCTTTCCCCCATCATTCTAACCAACGAACTCAAGGACTACAATTAACGCAACGCCAGTTTGTAGGCAAGGTGTATAGTGATCTTTTTGTTTTTGTTTTGGAAATACGTAAACAAATTGCCTTGAAAATGTAATAAAATTATTAAAAAACGTTGGTTTTGCGTTAATATAGGCAACATCAATTTAAATATAAACATTTATTAATATGACAGTTCCAAGCACCGGCAACAAGGTTGATTTGGACAGCTGCTGCATTCGTTTAGTAAAAATGATAGTAAATCAGGTGTTGTACGACACTTCGATGTCATTTTATCTCTTTCTAGTAGGTTGTATTATTCAATAACACGTTTTGTAAACTGACTTCATCAACAGCAATCGAACTGAGCATCTAAAGTAAATATCATATCTGTCTGTCACTTCAGATAATAAACAAAAATAGTTTTCCGGCTTTAAAAATAATTTTTAACAATAAAGAATCATCGATTTATAAAAATGTATGTTATGGTGCAATACCATAAACATTTAAAAAGTTATTATTTCCGTAGTGTTGTTATTCAGTGTGTTTAATCAATGTTGCCGGTGCAGTGTGTTTACAAGAACTATCCCTCCTTGTCCCCCTGAATATATTAATGCCAAACAGGATTTCTATTCAAGAATTCGTTAATTCTGACCGTGCTTAACCCGCATATCCTCGCAAAAACGAAACGGTTTATGTATGTCACGCGTGTGTCAATTTACCTATTAATCGTTTAATACGCTTTTAAGTTTAAATCCAAATGTAAGGTCTTTAGAGAGTCAAGTAATAAGTCAAAAAGATAAGATAAAAACCAAACTTTCCATTCAATAAGATATAAGCTGTTTCCAAGTCAACTTTAGCAAGTAAATATTTAATAATATAATGAATAATTGTACCTATTCATCCATTAGGGAATTAACTAATTAAATCGAAAAATTTTCAATCCAAATAGTCGTTAAACCATCGAGAAAAGACTTCACAAGCACCAAAACAATGGGAAAGCTGCGAATCATCCATTATTTTAATTTGACACTTGACATAACAATTGAAATGACGTAATACTGCCGTCATAACACCTTCTCTACGTTACCGCTTCTCGCCAAAAT
>JAHBCN010010799.1:0-30709 GCA_019359885.1 Listronotus oregonensis | reverse complement strand
CGTTTTAGTCGCGATATACGAGAACCCTATGGGTACCAAACTATACGCCGGACGTCCACCAGCTGCATATTACTAAAATTTCAAGAACCACCCACGAAACGCAACAAATGATATCAAATTATTCGTAGCTGTTTGATTAAGCCTGTAATCTTGATGAAAAGGCAAATGAAATAAAAATATTGTTGGACAGAAGATAAAATCTCAAAAGTGCATATATCCAGGGTTGCCAACAAATCCAGGTTTTTCCTGATCAAAATGTATTTCTTCATAACACAAAAAAATGTAAATGCGCATCTTGTAGCTTTTTTATAATCTGTTAAATATGCAGCTTTGATTTTCCATAGCATATTTGACGGTCTTGGACAAACACATGTTTTTTTAGGTTGTTAGCACTGATTACAAATAATAAGTATTTAGGAAAGACGGGAAAGTAGCTATGCACCAAACGAGTTTACAGGAAAACAGAAGTAGGACTTGTTGATGACGAAATGGCATCCGTTGCTAAAAATGCAGCAAAGTCTAGAGTCGACTAACCTCTTATAATGAATACAGAAATATTTGAAAGATATTTTACTGGCAAGTAATTACAAACCCCTTAATCAACTTCAAAACATTTTTTTCGTGGAAGAATAGGAGCCTAAACATAAAGCCAGGTAGAAGACACACATTGTGTTCATTTTTGGGACAGTAACTTTTGGTCTGGATCTCCTAAAACGATCTTTGTTACGGCCCTGTTTAGTACGGAAATTGGTACATTTATAAAAAACAGGATAGATAGAGTATTAACGGACCGGCCGGGAATCTGATTGGGGTTATATATTTTTTGGGGTAATGAAGATATTTGCGGAATTTACAGCTAGGCCTTCTGACAGGTCTGATTATTGATCGATCAATAAAAATAAACGTATAATAGTTATTAATTATTTAAAATCCCAATTTCTAATTCATTTAGAAGCAATAAAGGTATTTATTGTTGAAAGACAAATCTAATACATAATTACTAAGTGATATATGATATATTAAAAAAAAATTAATTTATTAAAAAATCACCCCAATTCCTGTTAAAAAGAAATGTAGTAACGTCAAAAATATAGTAATTATTTTATCGCAAATTATTTTAATAAGTAACATAAATGTGTGTTTCGTTTGTATGACGGTTCTAAATTCACGTTTAAACTTTATTTGATATCAATCGCTTTTTAATTTCCTTCTAAAATAAACTATTTTACTAAAAATGCAATCTGAAAATGTATTATAATTTATTGAAAATTTAGGTTTGATTACTTATCATTTTTTTTAAGAAAAAAATACAACCAGTATGTTGTCGCGTTTACTTTGAACGGTCGTGCCGTCATTTTATTTAACCATAAATATCATTCAGTAATGCCTCATTTATATGAGAGCGAGTGGCGAGACGAGACGCGAGAGAAGGCACGTCTTGCTACTCGCAGCACTCTCGTCGAAGGCGGTTTTTATGGCACAAGAACCTTGCGAGGGATGCTAGCGTGGTTTTTACACTCGCAATTACAACGCCCACTTCTGGGACGACTGTGTCTTTTTTTACCTTTGGGTTTTGAAAATTACTCGTGTAAAGGTAAAAATTCTTAAGAAAATTGTTTTTTTGCTTTCAATAATTGTAAAATAAACGATTTAAAAAATATTATTGTCTAGTACAGTAAAGAAACTTACGATTTTTAAAAATTTAATACAAGTCTTACAATTTTTGTTTACAATTAATACTGGTTATGCCTAGTTTTTCTACTGTGGCACAGTTGTATGTCATCCAGTTGATTGTTTTCATCAACGTACCATTTTTATTAAACAAAACACCCAGAAACCAAAAATAATCTCAGAACTATCACATACTACTGTACGAAATATTTAGCACTGGTCAAATAATGGCTACTCGCACTCAAAACCAAGAGAATACAAAAACTAGGTATACCCAGTATCAGCAGTAAAAAAAGAATTAAGGTTTGTATTAAGTTTTTATTTTTTTAAATATCTTAATAACAGCTTTATTTCGCAATTTTTACGTAAAAATGAAAGACACTATATAAATTACGTTTGTTCTGTCACGCTTTCTGGACTTGTAGACGAAATTTATTTATAGAATATGCAAAACTTTGCGATAAATAATTTGTGTATGCAATATAACAGGGTATTTGACTGATTTTGAAAAATCGTTTTAAATTATTCTTTGGTACCTTACAAACACAATACATTTTATATTTCTGGGAAATCTGCTGTATTTTCAATAAAACTTAATGTTAAAGTTTAAATTATAAAATTCGAGCTAAAAACGCTGTCTCTGTAATGGCGTCGACATATGTATCGCGTGACGTCATATGCAAGTAAACAAGTCAACAACGAGTGCAACTACAGTGAATTTTGTTAATAATTTCTCAATTTATTGGCTAAAATGGTATGTAAATGGTGTGTAGTGCCACAATGTACGAATACTTCTCTCAAAACACCACAAAAACTGTTTATATCTGTCCCAACAAATCCCAAAAGGTGAAAAAAGTGGTTACAATTAGCTCGAAGAGATCCAAACAGCTTTTTATCGCATTCAAATGTTTCTATGTGTGAAGATCACTTTAATGTAAGTATACAAATATCCTGCTTTAAATACCTACCGATTTAAATACAACAAAATATCGCCTTTAGATAACTTATAAAAACTTTAAGGTATAACCTAACTTTTGGATTAGAATGACTTTGTTTGTTCTAGAAGTTAAATACCTAGCAAGTTGGTACTTTCTCTTTTTATACTTAACGGTATTATAATTGAACTGCAGATGGAAACATATAATAAATTAAACGAAATACAAAATGGGCACTTTTTCATTCGTCTCCCAAAAGAGATAGTACTCCTTATACTTCTACACTCCATAAACATAACCTACAATAAGATTTTAAGAAATACTGAATGATGAACACGTAAATAAATAATTTTTTAGAGGTACTTACACAGCTGTTTTTACATTTTTGAGTTATGCAGCATAGTAGTCAGCGTTATTTTTAAAGAAACGCACAATCATAAATGCGTCTATCTCAGGTAGGTTTCTATTATCGGCTTACACAAAATTTATGTCCATTTTGAGGTGAGAAACGGATAATTATGTTATAGTTGGATCAATATAAAAATGAAAATTCGGTCTCTTTGAAAGGAAAAAAAAAACATAAAAAGTAGCCGAAAAGATTTAATTTGAACTAGCGACCGCCTTTGCTTTTTTTAATGTGCCGCTTCCCGCAAGTGTTTGTAATAATATACCATAATATAAAAAGCCGACAATAAAAATTAATTCTTTTTGCTACTTTTTATGTTTTTTTTTTCTTTTCAAAGAGACCGAATTTTTATTTAAAAAATGATCCAACTATACTTGAAATGTTTTTTTATATAGAATGGTCAAGAAACAGTTAATTAAAAATGTAGATCAAAAATAACACCTGAAAACACACAACAAAAAGCTTTTGACATTTATTTACTTGCAAGTGACGTTACCAAAGATGTAACCAATTACAGAGCGTTCCAGTCGCTGAATTAATTTCAAAAATATTTGAATTTTAATACGTATATTTTGCAATAAATATGCATATTTTACTTTATCTGATAGGATGACCACAATTTAAAGCTTATTTTCAATGCTGGCATTGGCTATTGTTTACTGACATCCCCAAAAATAAAATATTAAAGCACACAGTATATATTGACTTATTTCTTGTAGGATTTTTTTATCGAATACGTAGTTATAAATACTTAATACTATTTTTCATGCTAGTTTAAAATCTTATTTTTATATAAGCTTATGTTTTTTCCTATAGTGCATCAAAATCCCTGGTCGCCAAAAGATTCTCGGAGAGAGGAGGAAGTTCCTCATTTTGTTTTAAGCTTTTCTCTCATCTCGGCGGAATCACTACCAATCTGCTTAGATTAGACATTTACTTAACTATTTATTTAATATGTTTTATTGGTTTCGAAATATCGATCTATATCTACTTAATTAATTACAGTTTAAATGTAATTAGCACCTTTTTAAAGGTTTAATTTAACCCAAATATTATTAAAATGAACCTCAGATCAACACAGTGACGAATGATTACCCGCACGCGATAAATAATAATTAGTGATATACACCAACGTGAAATTAATGATAATAACGTTATTATTTAATTACCCCTATTAAAAGCAAATACTATTTATTATAACAGCATTTAACACTTAATTGTATACAAAAATTCGCAGTCCAGGTTTAAACTAACTGTACCGAACACATAATTTCGATTCGTTTCCGACATCTCGTGCATATTGGTCGGTCGCTACAGTTCGGTTCATTCGGACATCCTGCCACGCCATGCAGGACTGAAAAAATCTAAATGTTACGGGTCGCGGGATTTTAGACTAATTATGTTCTATACAAATGTCGGTCAGATGGAAATTGGAAGATATAATTGGTCAAATACAAAACAAAAATATGTATTAGAGTATAAACTACTGTAGAAAATAATACAAGGTGTGCGGTAATTTCTTGACGTATTTTGAGCAAAAAGATTAATATACTAAGTGTTAGGAAAATGCAACACCTGGAATTATTTATTCTTTTTAATGAATAGATATCCTAGAGCAAGGCTGCTCAACCTTTTTAACAGTCGGGCCAAACGGAGAATTCAGGCATTTAGGGCGGGCTACTGACACCTGTTTTAGTTAGGTACTCTCAGAAAAGCGCAATAAAACTCCAATATGAAAAAATAAAATTAATAATTATTGTTCATTTTTGTTAGGTAATATTTTCTATAAAAAACAAAGAGCATCCTATGCTAAATAAAGAAACAAAATTGAACTTAAGTACTATGTATCTTCTCAATGTAAGGTTGTTAAAGTTGTTGTTACAATCAAATTTCTCTTTTAATAATTTTCTTATGTTAAGCGATAAATCCGAAATTGACAGTAACAACAAATCACAAATATGTTGCTCATCAGTTGATGATGTGCGATATTTATTTTTTACATAATGTAAAAACCTTTTCACAAACATATGTTGAACCAAAACTACTTAAAAACTGTAACGCCTGGTCAGATATTGCTGGAAAGTCTTCTTCTGGTACCAGTTTCCAGAAATCTGCAAAATCTTGTGGTTTTGGAGACACTTTGTTTTGCAAATTTACTTTTGCAGTTCAACAAGTTTAAATTGAATATTGGCAGGATAACTTACTATTTTAGTTACACTGATTATGAAAGGTTTTACAAAAATTTGTATATTTTGTTTTTATCTCAAAGTCTTAAAATCTTCTCTCAAACGACTGTGATACGCATCTATCTTTCTTTACTATCTTATCTACCCCTTTCTCAGAGTAGAACTCAGCGTTTTCGCTGAGCACTACTCTATTCCATGTCTAGTGTTCTCTACACTAGACGCCGGCGAGTGAGTGGTAGTTATAAAAGAATACGGTACAAAAGCAGCCCAAATAATCGTATTCGGCGATAATTCGAACGCATCACAAAAATTCTTTCATGCTCAGATCGCTCAGTAGTGTCTGACCAAAGCTTCGGCTTCGGCCAAAATGGAACCTTCGACTTTAGCTAAAAAAGTCAAAATTTGGCCAAAGCTAAAGTTTAGTATTCAAAAAACGGAGAAACCAACAAATTATTACATATCATTTGAACGGGGAAAAAGCTGGGTGGAAGCAGTGCAGTCGAACAATCTACTCATTTTTCTTCTTATGAACGTCAACTTAAGTGAGCTAATAGCGAAATTGCATTTAACAATAAAATAATAAAATTAATTTTCAACAAAGTTATATATACCGAACACACATTATTTTTCCCGATCGCAAAATGAAGACAGCATCATTTTGATTCAAACAAAGCCTATACAGGGTGTTTCAAAAAACATGGACCATCGCTCGTGGGGTAATTCTTTACTAAAAAATAATACAAAAGAGTCCTATGCACTCATGGTTTTCAAAATACAGGGAGTTAAAGTTTCAATTTTTTTTCAATTTTTTTCAAATGACTTAAGTACCACTCAACCGATTTTAATGAAACTTAGAACTTGAAAGTGTATTAATGAAGTGCATAGTTTTAAGTAAAAATCTGCTTACAGCTGCGGCAGTGGCGTGCGTACGGGTTAACTGTAAAAATGTATTTAGAGAAAGAATATGTGCGCCACTGACTTTTGCCAATTTTGATGCATCAGTTATGAAGCTTATTACATAAGCCACAAAAGTTATCTCTTGGTATTTTTTCGTTTAGGGTTTCCCTTAGCAGATATGGTTAATTTTATAAAAATGTGCAAAGTACCCATTCGTCGGCGTAATGCAAAAAATAATCGTATAATGCCATGAAACTGTAGTTTTTGACAGTTCTCTAAATTCAATAATTTTGAAGTGCTTTGTAGAAGTCAAAAGTGTTTTCGTGTTATTCTTGAAATTTAGCAGTTTTTTCGATTTTAGTTATTTGTTGATCGTGTTTGTTTGTTTGTTTCATTATTTTTTTATTCGTGTTTAGATATTAGGCTGCTCATTAATATTATTTCCTCCTATCAAGATGGTTTTCATTAACTACACTTCAGCCAAATTGACTGATATGTTGTTAATTTATGGACAAACAGATCAAAATGCTAGACAAGCTGTGCGAGTTTATCAGGAAACTTATCCCCAAAGAAGAATTCCTGGTAAAAATATTTTTCCAAGTATTGTAAGTCATTTAAGAGAAACTGGTTCTTTAAAACCTTTAAAAGCTGATTCTGGACGCAGAAGATACCGCCGAACTATACAAGTCGAAGAGGCAATATTAAATAGAGTTGAACGTGATCCTAGTACAAGTACGAGAATTGTTGCCAATGAACTGGGAAATATTTCGGCATCATCAGTTCACAGAACTCTAAAGGAGCAAAGTTTATATCCCTATTATTTTACACGTATCCAGGAACTTCTACCTAGGGACTTTCAACCAAGGGTAATGTTTTGTCAATGATTCTTAAACAAACTGAGACACGACCATCATTTTTCTATACGTGTACTATTCACTGATGAGGCGTCATTTACGCGAAAAGGTATAGTAAATTTTCACAATTTATATACATGGACCAATGAAAACCCTCACTCTCTACGAGTAGCAAATTCGCAGTATCAATTTTCCATCAATATTTGGGCTGGTGTTATTGGAAATCACATAATTGGTCCTGTTGTTCTACCGAATCGCCTTGAACAGGAATCATATTTAAATATTTTTTACAAAATGATTTGCCGGAGTTACTACCACTTTTTGTGAGAAATGGTACAATGTGGTTCCAGCATGACGGTGCGCCCGCACATTTTGCAGCAGTTGTAAGAACATATTTAGCTGACACATACGGTCACCGATGGATTGATCGTGGAGGTCCGGTGCCATGACCACCTCGATGGGGTCATTTAAAAGAAATAGTTTATAAAACACCATTGAATACACAAGAAGAATTATAGGAAAGAATAGAAAATGCATTTGTCATCATTAGAAAAGATCACAATATTTGCAGAAGAGTAAGAAGATCTTTGCGGAGAAGGTTAAATGCTTGTAACAACGCTAATGGTGGTCACTTTCAACATTTTATTTAAATTTAAGTCAATTGTGTATTGTACAAAAACAAGCGTTTTGAATAATCATGGTGTTTCTACGATTACTTTTTTTATTACGCCGACGAATGGGTACTTTGCACATTTTTATAAAATTAACCATATCTGCTAAGGGAAACCCTAAACGGAAAAATACTAAGAGGTAACTTTTGTGGCTTATGTAATAAGCTTCATAACTGGTGCATCAAAATTGGCAATAGTCAGTGGCGCACATATTCTTTCTCTAAATACATTTTTACAGTTACCCCGTACGCACGCCACTGCCGCAGCTGTAAGCAGATTTTTACTTAAAACTATGCACTTTATTAATACACTTTCAAGTTCCAAGTTTCATTAAAATCGGTTGAGTGGTATTTAAGTCATTTGAAAAAAATTGAAACTTTAACTCCCTGTATTTCGGAAACCATGCGTTTCCGGACCCATGTGCACAGGACTTTTTTTTATTATTTTTTAGTAAAGAATTACCCCACGAGCGATAGTCCATGTTTTTTGAAACACCCTTTATATATATATATATATATATATATATATATATATATATATATATATATATATATATATATATATATATATATATATATATATATATATATATATAACTATTAATAATAAAATAAATCATATACGAGAAGTCCAAAATAACTATATTATTTTAAGTTATAAATTTTTGAATAAAACTTAAATATTCGAAATTTAATTTTATAATATTATGATATAAAAACATCAAAATTTGAGCTCTATCTACATTCAGTCTATTTCTTTTAGGCCATGTGGCGAAACCAGAAAAACGGACTGCCTCAGGAAAGTGTGCTAGCACCATCACTATATAATATATATACCAATGACCAACCTCTGCCGGATAATACCAAATAGTTCATCCATGCGGACGACACAGCCATAGCTGCTCAGGGCAGAAGTTTTGAGGAGGTGGAGATCAAATTGTCAGAGGCTTTGGAGGAACTAACTGCTTACTACAACTCCAATCATCTTAGACCAAATCCTAGTAGGACGCAGGTTTGTGCTTTTTATCTCAACAACAAACAGGCAAGGAGAAAGTTGAACATTATTTGGCGTGGAACCCAGTTGCAACATTTCCAAGCACCAAAATACCAAGGCGTTACACTGGACCGTTCACTAAGCTTTAAGCAGCACTGCATAAATACAAAGACCAAAGTAAGCCCTCGAAACAACATTCTCAATAAAGTAACAAATAGGTATTGGGAAGCCGATCCACAAACCTTGAGAACATCCGCTCTGGCCTTTATATAACAGCTTCCGAATATGCAGCTCCGGTCTGGAACGCTTCACACAAAACACGTCGACATAGCCGTTAATGAGACCGCACGGATAGTGACTGGATGCCTTAAACCCACCTTGTTCAAAAGCTCTATGCTATAATTAGAATTGCCCCACCTCATATTCGACGCGACGTTGCTGCCGATATCAAGAGGAAAAAACAACCAAACGACCCAAGACATTCTCTGCACGGTCACCAACCACCGAACAAACGTCTCAGGTTTAGAAAAATTTTCTTTTTCGAACCAAGGCACTGGAGGGTTCACCAGAGAAAATCACGTTGAGAGGTGGAGAGAGGAGCTCGGTCAGTACAATGCAGAAGAGGTAAAAGAAGAACTTGCTATCGGAAGCCAATGTCCTTACCCTGTATGGAGGACTTTAAATCGAATGAGAGTTGGAGTTTCGAGATGCAAAACGAATATGAGTAGATGGGGACTACTCCAGAACAACGAGTATATGGGATACGAGTGCAATTTAGGATCCGAATCATCTTTTGGTCTGCCCTATGCTTGAAAAGCCCTGCAGGATGGGGACTTGTTTCTTAAAAATGACAAGGCCATCGCGGTCGCTAATTAGTGGAAAATGAGTGTCTGAACCGGACACGAAAAGTAAAGTAAGTACTTGACGCATTGCCAGTCGGAGCTGAAAGAAGGGCTACTGCTACATTGTTAAGACTCGAATATTTTTCCTTTTCAATCTGCCACCATTGCAAAAGTGATTTACCATTTGAGGTTAGAGATTATATGTTATAATCTGTATTAATATGTTATTTTCTATTTCCATCCATAGGTGATTTTTTTTCATAGTGTTGGCAGGGAAAGTAAAGGCGATACAAAAGTTTCCCAAAATATAGTGGAAAAATTTCTCATTACAAACCCTAAATAAACGCAGTCAGGTGTCTATGACGTGTCTAACAATGCCAATTTATATTCGACCCCAGTGAAAAATTGTGAATTTTGTATATTTGGCGATACACGATACGATACTTCGGTATATTGGCATTTAAATATCGGTATCCAACGATTTATCGTATCGGCAAAGAAAAAAGTGATATAGTTCTTTTCTGGCAATTGCTTCCTCTACCACAACCTACGTCAGTGCAACCTGTCTAAAAAGTATATTTTCTTTTTTTCCTTTGCCCACCCATCACCGCCACTTCCTTTCTTGAGCTAAAACAAACCTTGTTAGGTTCAATTTATCGCCTAATTTAGTACATGTTTACATTGTTGCATCATTAATTATACAATTACTGTTAACGATCAAGCAAAACCAAATAGTAAAATGCAGAAAACGGCATCTCGCAAGCGTGTTAAAGATCCCAGTGACACTATTGCCGGCAAATTTATTACGACAATTATCACAAAAAACAACACTGTTGGCCGTTCGTAATTACGATATGACTTTGCCACTTGCTTAAGCTGGTAGAAAGAAGTGCTAATTCCTTTTTAACATAATAATATACATTATGTCTCCAAAGTATGTTGCCCAATGATATTTTTACCGTTGCAAAACATTTTTTTCTTAGTCTAGTTGTTCGGATATGGGTAATTGGAAGCGGTGCAGTAGAAAATTATTTCGGGACCTTAATATTCACACGATCATATAAAGAGATGTATTTTACGTGCTACGTAGAATGTGTCACGTTCATAGAAGTTATAAAGTAGCAGTGATTTAGAGTAACCTTTCACCGTACTTTTGTGTTCTCATAGGCACCGGTGCAAAAATAAATACAGACATTTCTTAAAGAAGATACATAAAAGGTGCTATTAACTGAGTTTTTTTTAATGTTGTCTTCGTAGCATGGGGGCTACCCGGGAAGGGAGAGACATATACAGGGTGGTGCGATTTCGACTGTTTTAACAGGAAACTCGTATTTCCTGACCAGATAGAAAAAAATTGACAGAGGTGTATTGGGCTTGATTTTCAAAATTAGATGAATGGTGAAAACCGCATCCCGAAATCTCTATCGGTATCTGAGATATAGGGCGTTTTTCATTTTTTGGCCATTTTGAAAAAAATTCGTAAGTCCGTCATTTTTGAAAACTTCCCAAAACGGTGTAAACATTCTTAAGGCACTTTTTTGAGTGGAATCCATTGGACTACTCAGATTTTTAAAATTATTTCTAGTTTCGTTGAAAATATATAAAGCTTAGTATTTTTAAATATAAATCATAATTGGCCATGATCTCAAAAAATTGCTTATTTTTTGCTCTTTCCAATGATATATTATTATTTATACTTATCTTTGAAATTGAGCGAGATATTTCAGTTTTTTAATTTTTGCTATAGTAGGCCATGGAAAAAAATCGGCACTTGTCAAAGTTAGGTAAATAGCATACCAGTTGTTTCATTTTTGCTAAAGTAGGCCATGCAAACATGTCAACTATCAAACACAGACTAAAAAATAATGCAATTAAATTACAAACTTTATATTTATGAACATATAATAAAAAACTGGCCTAAAAAATTAAACGAGTTTAAATGAAAACCAGAACCTATGGAAAAACTTAATTCAATGTAGATGTTCAAAGTTGGCTCCTTCTTCCCTAATACATAATAACACCTTTTATTCACTGCATGACAAGCGTTTATTAGTTCAACAGGTCTAACCGCACCAAAAGCTTGCCTAGTCGCTACTTGCAACTCTTCCCGTGTTTCGATAGTTCTTCCCTTAAAAACTATATCCTTCAATCTTCCCCATAAAAAAAAATCTAATGGTGTTAAGTCGCAGGACCTAGCAGGCCATAGTATAGATCCTCTAGTACCAATCCATTTATCTTGAAATTCTTGAATCAAAAAATCAGTTGTAAATCGTGCGTTATGCGGGGGAAACCTTCTTGCTGATAATGGATATTTCGAGCCTGCGCTAATGGCAAATCTTCCAAAAATGGTGCAACATATGTTTGTAAAATATTCACATAATCTTGTGCGGTTAACCTTTTATTAAAAAAATGGGGACCCAAAAATCCCAACCCAAATATTGAAACCTTGCCGTCCTTGTCTGTTTACGGGCACTATAACATGTGGGTTTTCTGTAGCCCAATAATATGAATTATACCTGTTATACATATATCCCTGAAGTATCTATTCGGCTTTCATCTGTCCAGATAACGTTCATATGGAAGTTATTGTTTAATCTGCACTGATTCACATACCACTTACAAAATGTAACCCTTCTTTGGAAATCCCCATTCTGAAGATGATGAACTTTTCTTACTCTGTACGGTTTAAATTTGTGCTTTTTAAGGGTTTTTAAAACTGTAGTTTTCTCAACACCTGTTGCCTCAGCTACCGATCGATGAGACCTGTTAGGATGGTCTAAAACCTCACCTAGTATAGATATTTAGTTCCTGAGTTTCACTTTCATTATCAACTGCATACGTTCTTGGCCTCGGCTTCTTGAAACTTCCGCAGTTTGTTATATTTGATTTCAGAACTTGAAAGAGTCTTTTATCTGATGACGACGTTCAGAAATCTATTCAAATATAATTCACTTGCGGCTCGGAATTTTCACCAGACAGGAAATACACTTTAACATGTCAACTTTCTCGAATTTTCATACATTTTTTGCAATCTCTCAAATAAAACAGAGTTCCAATCAGTTACTGATAGAAATGATAAATTATTTACCTGACTTTGACAAGTGCCGATTTTTTTCCATGGCCTACTATAGCAAAAATTAAAAAACTGAAATATCTCGCTCAATTTCAAAGATAAGTATAAATAATAATATATCATTGAAAAGAGCAAAAAATAAGAATTTTTTGAGATCATGGCCAACTATGATTTATATTTAAAAAACTAAGCTTTATATATTTTCAACGAAACTAGAAATAATTTTAAAAATCTGAGAGTCAATGGATTCCACTCAAAAAAGTGCCTTAAGAATGTTTACACCGTATTGGGAAGTTTTCAAAAATGACGGACTTACGAATTTTTTTCAAAATGGCCAAAAAATGAAAAACGCCCTATATCTCGGATACCGATAGAGATTTCGAGATGCGGTTTTCACCATTCATCTAATTTCGAAAATCGAGCCCAAGACACCTATGTCAATTTTTTTCTATTTTGTCAGAAAATACGAGTTTCCTGTTAAAACAGTCGAAATCCCACCACCCTGTACATATATGTCAACGGCCTTTGCCTTTGACCGCATCCCATAAGTTTAGCGAAGTTAGCGAAGTGGCGCTAGACAAAACCAGACGCGAAAAATGGCATTGTACACACAAACAATAACTTTTTAAGGTTACAACGCGTTAAAAGAATAGCAAATATTAAGTTTTATGGGATGCTGATGTATTTTTTAATAGTATACTTTTATTTTGGGTAATTGCGATTAAAAAAAAACTTCTCTGTCAATTTGACACCCCTTTAAGAGAAAATTTGACGCCCATATCATCACCTATGGGAGTCTCCCCTTCCCTGTTCGCTCCGGCCCTGATTGGAAGTATATAGAAAAAGAAATATATGGGCTGATTTTCCATAATAAAATGTTTAAATTATTTGAGAAGCAAAGTGATTCATAACCGATTTTAAATCAAATGTTTTTTATATCTGCAAACAACAGATTTGTATGTAGTTAAGAAAATTAAATAAAGTAGGTAGGCATTAATATAAGTAATGAATATTTATGTTAAATCAGTAATATTAAAATTGATAAATTCATCTTTCCTACCTTGGTGTGGACATTTTTCTTTAATGTTTATTATCACCTAGCTTGTTCCCTAACATACCTGTAACCAAAAAACAGATGTTAAAATACAAAAAATTAAAAAAAAATACTTAACATTTCTTAAATATAATTTACCTAAGAATAAAATCGTAAACACAATCTTAATTAAGTTTAAAAAATATAAATCTTGATTATTGTTTCCTTATAATCTAGAATACCATGTAGCTTATACGAGGGATGTTCAAATATAGCCCGAAATTTTATCCACAGAAACAAACAAATGACCCTAACCAAAAGTCCGCCTTAACATTTTTGCAATTAAGTATCAAGATGTAGTGCATAATAACAGACACATTCATTGTTATTGTTTAAAAATCACAGCAGGCAGTTCATGTTTTTGTTGCGCAACGCATAATAGTTAGATTTTTTGTGAATGTGGGTGCCAAACCAGACCAAGTAATATTTTGTTAAGATCTGAAGCACACTAGGAGATATATATCTTAACAAAAACCAAGACTTTTTAATTGGGATAAGCAGTTTAAGGAGGGCCGTACAAGGCGGTGATGGTAAACCGGGTTATAGCAGATAGCACTAAATATCTATTTTCGTACCCATATATCAGTATACAACATGCCTCCTAGACATCATAATTAGGTAACTGTCGGGGTTTAACGAATGGGATAATTATTAGCATTCATATAAAAATTATAAACTTTTTGGAATATCCGTCATTTATTTTATATATCTTATCCGTTTCGACTTAAATATTTACCTAAACTATGGATCTTCTTCAGTTAATACCTCAGTTATTACCTACTTATAAACAACTATAAATACAGTTTTAAAAAGTACTTTAAAAATGGCGAAAAGCAGTGGACTTGCACAAACAAAAGGAGATTGTTTTTAGTTCTGGTTATGATAATAATAAAATGAGTCAATATGGGTTTGTTCCAAACGCACAAGTGTCGACTTTGCATGTTCTTATGTCAGTACAAAAATGAAGAATTTGAAACGCTTTCTGTATATTTAAAGAGTTTTTGCTTTGCTTGAGGATCGAAAAAACCGTTTGAAAACAGTTCACAATCACAAGTTTGGTTGAAATAGTAAAGGGATCGTGTAATCGTGTAATGCACCGTCACACATCGGTTGAAATGGGTTTATTTGACTGGGTTGCGCGTGACCTACAATGAATGTTTTGCGTTCAAACATATCTTCTATATTTTATAGTTTTATTTCCTCTTACAATCTATTAACAGGGACCGAATTTACAAGTGTAGTTTTAAATAAATACCGGGACCCAGTTTTTATGTTACTTTAGACCTTTCTTTTCTCCGAAAGCGGTTTAGATGTTCCCTTTCGTAAATTTTACGCACGAGTGAGATAACTTCGACAAACCAATATTGACCTGATAAATATTTATATTCCTATTAATAGAAGGAGGTCCTTGAAATGCCACAAACATTACAAATTAGTATTGGTAGCGCCGGGGAGATTATTCATTCCTATATAGATTACTGAAAAGTTGGCGCAAGATGAGTATGGAAACAAACACAGCGACCTGTTAAAGTCTCTACAAAGCTCTCAGGTGATATCAAGTTAGGTAATGCATTTTTAAATTCTTTATTCACCTGCGACCAAACCCGTGTTTACCCTTTAGCATCAGAATCAAAAAGATCAAGTCTATACTGGCGCCACTTAAACTCAAACCGGTAAAAACAAAAGTTGTGTCTCACTCAGTGCAGTAATGGCTACATTCTTTTGGGGCAGCGAGGGTGTTCTCACGTTGTTACAAGAGAACGACGTACCATTACTAGTGATGCGACTCGAATAAGATTTTGTGACTCGAGTCACTCGAGCAATTTTACTACCTCACTCGAGTTATACTCGAGTTTTCGAGTCATTCGAGTTGCAAGTTTGCAATTTGAGTAGGATTTCTTTTAGCAATTTTAAACAAATACTTTTATTGTCAGTCTCGGTTTGTACCAGCGCGGCATAGATAAGTAAAATAGAGTAGTGAAGTGACATCTAGTGGCAACAGAATCAACTCGATGCGCCAAGTTGACTCGGTAACTCGTGCATAGAGACTCGAGTAAAAACAGGGCTCAAGTCGCATCACTAACCATTACTGCCCCTTTTTTACTCAAAAAGTTAAGATTGCATTTTGTTCAAAAAGGAGAAACCGTTATAAACACAGTTTCATTCTGCTGCACGATAACGCCCGACCTCACACTGCCCAACTGACTACAAATGTCCTTGAAAAAATGCTTTAAGAGGTTCCACATTCACCTTGTAGTCCAAAATTTTAAGGCGATAATGACGTTAACAAGTTTGTTTAGGAGTGGCTTAACGTCCAAGCAAAAACATTTTATAAAAGTGGCATTTGAAACTCCCACAATGAAGATTTTCCTAAATACGTGAAAAACCAATGTTAAAATCATATTAATTGCAGTTAAATATATAAAGTCACATTCCAAAGTCGGTTTATGTTTGAACCGTCCTCGTATTTACATCTGATGATGACCCGCGGGGGGCACTACCTCAATTTGGAATTCAATAATGTCTGCAAAACGTGTCGATCGCAGAACGGATTGCAAGTTATTGGTAATTCTATTTGCCATAAACAATTTTATAATTAATAAATTACAATAAAACAATTTAATAACATTGTATTTACAATTTAATTACGATTACTGTTTTTGTAAAAGGAATAACAGTTTATTTATGGTAAAGTAATTTCTGTAAACATTTAATATCTAAAATGAATCTTAGTGCCTAAGTAAATGTTTTTGTTTTATGTAAATTAGGGCTGGGCATAAAATCACTAACCGCCGAACGGTGATTTCGCATGGTTATTAATTTCGCTATACTACCATGAGCAAAAAGTTTCAGGAATGATCACCGTGTACCGGTTTTAGTCTCCCGATTTGCGTTATTAGGTTGACACATTGGCTAAGTTTCAATATTACAGTTTTGTGCTCCATTTGCTTAAAAACGTTTCTTAACTTTATTCATAGCAAATAGGGAAAATATTACGCAATCCTTTATTCAATTTCATGGGCTCTTCGAGCATATACCTACTAGAAACAGCCTTGCCGCTCGGCCGTGCGAATATGTATGCGGGAGAGAAAGAAGAATAGCAGTATAGCCTTTTTTTATGGTTCCACGTGCCTAACTGGTCGGCGGGAGAGATATGTACCCCGCTCTGCGTGCTGATTGATGGGCGGGATAAATATCCCCCCCCGAATAATCAGGTACGTGGAACGAGAGAGAAAAGTTATGGTGCTATTCTTCTTTTTCTCTCGCACGCTTATTCGCACGGCTGAGTAGAAGGCTGCCTTTAGTAGTTATATGCTCAAAAAGCCCATCCATAGTTATATTAATAACAGTACCCTTCGCTCTATTATCCCGTTTCTCAAACCAGTCTTCAAGCCTAATTTGCAAACAAATGTATAGTAATGTGGATATCTCTTTCACAGAACCTGACTTAATACTGGGCTGGGGCACAAAAAACGTTGTCCCTTTATCTTTAAAACACAATCATGTTTGCTACGGCAAAAAAGTCTGACATTACTTATATGTTAAACAAAGACTTATTTAAACCTTTTGAATGTTTCCTTTGAGAATGATTATCTCAAACATATTATACCCATAGCCCTAGCAGCTTTGAAAAGCTATGATTAATTATTTTTTTGAGCCAGAATGTATTTTTCCTCTTCTAATTAGTATACTCCTTATGTATCCCAAAGCAGGCCCTAATTTAAATACTCTTTCCATATTTGTGAAATACATTTTTTTAAGGTCCAGTGGTATAATAGGTGAAAGCACCCACCGCATATAGGATAAGAAATAATATTTTGATATAATAAGATAAATCACATCCTAAAGTTTTATTGTATAATTTTTAAAAAGCCTACATACGTAACAGGTTTTTAGCCGTTGCGGAAATATAAAAACTTGGCTCGTGGAATGGCATATTTTAACTATCCATGAAAGGAAAGTGCACATTTGATATCTTCCTTCTTATAGGCAAAAACAAATATTGCTAATTGTAAATATGTTAATGAAAGTCAATAAATTATATCTAATCATCGATCTTTATAATTAGTATCCTGCCTTTAATTATTTTTCAATAAAAATTAAATTTATTTTTATGTTTACACCGATTATAACGTTAATCCAGATCTATAGTTAACAATTATTAGATAAGCATAATAAACTGTTCCATTCAGTTATTTTTCCAAGTGGATATACGGGTCTATATGGACCACACCTTTCGTTAAGAATTTATGCACTTTATAAAAAACATCACACGTCAAAAATAAGTTATAATATAAAATAAAAATAATTAGAAGGTGGTTTTAAATAAAATTTAAACAAACACTGGGTTTATTTATGACTTATTCCGAAAAAGTTAAGAATACATACGCCAAGAACAACTTAGTATATATGAACCAAAATTATAAAAAAATGGTGAGCATTTGTATAAGTACTAAATGTTTTATTAAATAATTTTCTATATTTAATATTACCTAATAAGTGTGCAAAGTAATGCTTTTCGGCACGCGACAGTGGTTACATGAACCACGCGAAGCGGAGTTGGGGCGAGCTGCCAAGGGCCAGGTATAACTAAAAAAATGTTATACCTTGCACTTTCCGCAAGTGCCAGGAATAACATTTTTTTCTAATAGCGCATTGTAAGGAAATCGCACCATGAATTTTAAATTCTATGTTTTATTCAAAACTTAATAAAAAAATAGCAAAAATCAACAAAGAACAATTCATTTATTATAATTATTTCAAACTATGTTAGAAATAAACGAACATTTATTTGAATTATTGAACATGATTCTATCTATCATTTCATTTAGCCTAGAAAATCCAAGGAGTTTTAAGGTTAAAGTAGTGTCGAACAATTTTATCCACACATGCAGGGCCAAAAAGGTAAACGGGTATAGAAGAAAAGGCCTTTTGGATCTTGCGCAATGAATACTATAGCTTAATAATAATTTATCAAAGAGTTTGCATAGTGATTTTTAGAATATTAAATTGGTAGACTTTCATTGCGAGTCCTAAAAATGCTTTCTGATAAATTACCAACTTTAGATCATGTTGTTTGGAATTTTACCGTAACAAAACAACGCAAAATTACCTTCGTATATTTATATAATACATTTTTAAACCTTAAATTAATATTAAGATTTTAATATGAAATTAAATTTTTAAATACTAACAGTCCAATTTCGGCTAACAAACGATCATGAGAATAAATTTGGCAGCATTGGTTACTTTGTGATACCGCTTATGTTTAACTCCTATCGTCAATAGCAGGGCTTGACGTCAATTGCAGCACGTCTTGTCTGCAATTAAGTCTATTTCTATCTATGTCTCTTTTGCCTTTTTATCGTAATAACTGTGGTGTTGGTGGTCGATAGAAAAACCTATGAATAGAATACCGGATCCGATTAAGACGTCTTTGGTCGTAAAGGTGACAGCAATTTTGAAAGTAAGTAAAAAAATATTGTTATTCCATAGGGTAAGAAAATGTGCTATTCTAAAATATATAGGAAAAAATTTGGCTACATTACTTTACAATGAAAAAAAAATAAGAGAATGTCTTACATTTAAATAGGATAAACATTCAATCAAATAACTTTTTTATTTTTTGATAAATCTCTAAAAAAAGTTAATAATATGACCTTAATATGTCCAGGTCAAGCTTACAGATACGCACTGATGCAAGGATCTTATTTCGAATATGGTTAGGCCAAGGTATGCCAGATAATTGGATTTCGTTTTTTAGCTATTTATAGCAATAAAAGTTGTTCTTGTTCAAATAGTAAGATTTTTAATAAGACAATAATATTTATTAGATAGCAAAAGTAAAATAAGGCGCTTAAAACCTATAATTATGGTTTATGGTTAATTTGACAAAACAGAAATCTCTAGATTTAATTGCTGACGTTTATTACTCAAGAGTGGGTTTGTCATCTTTATAGTTTTGGCTTATAAGAAAAAAAATAAATCCCCAAAATATAGCCCCTTAAGGCTTTTGCAGATCTTCATCGCTTTAAAGAGAAAGGTGAGAGGTAAAGGTTAACATTTAATGTGAGAGACAAACTCAAAAAAAAATAAAAAAAAATGAATATGATATTTTAATTTTTCCTTTTTTTTTTGGCAATTTTAACTGAGGGGTTAACGATTTTTTATTTTTCTTTTAGGGAAAAATATGCTTTACCCTGTATTCATTCTTTTTATAAATAAATAAATCGGGAAAGCAAAAGTTGGTCCTTATCTAAATTTGTACGGGGTCATCCGACGAAGATTGAACAAGGACATATTTGTGACTTTTCTCGGGGTTAAACAAACACGTGGAATATCTTCTTTATTAGGTGTCTTTTTTTCCATACAATTCAAAAGAATAATTTGAATCGTAACAAAAGAAATACGACATAAAATTTACATTTTCTAAAAAACACTATATTTAATACTATAGTTCGTTTTTGAAACCAAGTCTAGGAATTAAATTAAAAAAGACAAGTAACTACCCTAAATGATAAAACACAAGAAGTCGATATTATGTCTAGGGTTTATTGGCAGTTTAGTACATGATGATAAAAGTGAAACCTCTTTATCATTAACATTATTACCAAAACAATTGTAATAATTTTGAAGCTTAATATAGCAGCGAAAGTTAGGCAAAATATTGACCTTTTGTGTTTTTGCACACAGATACTTATTTTTAAATAACAATTTTAATGACAAAGAAACATTTGGCAACATATATTCGTTTGTGATACCGCTTATATTTGACATCTCACTGTCAGATTGCTGTGCTTGGCTACAATTAGGACCCTTGCACATATTTTATTATTGGCTGAAAATAACCCTTTATCCCTCCATAACGCTCATGCCAAATATTTTTTAACCAAATTTATTATAAATTCAAATATAAAACTTTCTCACGAAAAATGTATTGCATTGGTTCAAAAAGTCGGCAATTATGATCTATTGAAAAATGTTTATTTTTGGCAAAGATATGTGGATGACACTTTTGTTATTTGGACGGGTTCTAAATTGAGTTAAGTTTATTTTTAAATCTTTTAAACTCCCTTTAAAGCAACATTCAATTTACGATAGTAATTTAATCAAATATTACACTTAATTTTTTAGACCTTTCTATTAACCGAAACACAAATAAAATCTCTTATTCAGTTTTTAGAAAATCAACACAGACAGATCACACTCTTTCTTCTGATTCAAATCATCACATTTCGCATAAATTGGCTGCCTTTCATTCATTAATTCATCGACTCTTCTCTATCCCCCTTTTGTCTATAGATTTATTTAATGAAAGAAATTGCAAAAAATGACGGTTACTCCAAAATGTTAATAGATAAACTAGTTAATAAAAAATTTATCAAAGTTAGAAGGAAATGATCAACAGTAGGGATGAGTCAATTCCACCTTGGCAACCTCCTAGGTACATTAAGTTAACTTATTTAAATAGTATTTTACTAAAATTGGTAATGTATTGAGAGATATTTTGAAAAATGTACGCATAGTTTATAGTTCTGCAATAAACATGAAATATATGTTATCACACACCAAAGATCATGTTGAAACCATTCAAAAAAGTGGAGTCTACAGACTGAGCTGTGGTGACTGTAACTCACAATATGTGAAAAAAACAGGGAGAACTTTTAAACCAAGGATACAAGAACATCTAAACTCACAAAAATCTTCAAACGATAACAGATCAGCCTTTGAAGGAGTCCACTTAAAAGAATCAAATCATAATTTCAATATTAAAGACAACAGCAATTTCTAGAGACGTTACTAGCCTAAATGAACCCATTGGTAGACAATAACTAGAGGCAGCACATGTAGTTAGGTTGTTTAAGTAATTTTTTACAGTATGAAATTCCTAATAAAGAATTTTAATATTTAAAAAAATGTATCAATGTAACAAATCACACAACTGTATTTTTATAAGATATTTTATTTGTCCATTTTACGGAAATGTAGAAATGGAAACTGAATGTTTATATTTTACTGTTTTGGTTATTGTTAGTTTTTAATTAGTGTTGTGAACCTTTGTAAAATGTATGGTTTTTGTGTTTTGACGCAGTTTACCATGTGCCAAAGTGATGTAAGTTTGGTTTTATTTTTCCATTTATTTATAAGTGTTATACATTTACATTTTTTTAGATATAAAATTGACCCTCGATAATGGTTGTTTAACCGAAACGCGTCGCGTCTTATAATAAATTAAACCTTTTTAGTAAAGATAAGGTCTTTTATTTATAACAAATATGACATAATTTTGTAGAGTTAGGATAATGGTAAAAAAACTAGGTGACAAATTAATAGGCCATCTACAATGTGGTTAATGCTATATACCAAATAAGCATGCAAATTTGTTTCTTCAAAAACTAGATAATATACCACCAAAAATGGCCAAATAAAGATATTTAGCCACTGCAATTATGAAACTGTTTTTTATTTTTTCTTTTTCTTTAATAATTATCCCAATTTAAAAAGCATACATTACGCAATAATATTTTTTTATTAAAAAAAAATCCATATGACCAACCTTTGATCTTCCGTTAGTCAGACGAACGCTCTGTCGATTGTGCATCTAGGTCATAGATTTCTTTAGCATAATTTCTAAGAACTTTTAATCCTAATAGTATTTTGTCTGTGAGCTTACCCCTCAAAACCTCATAGGTTATTTAGAAAACTCCAAGTACAATATTTATTATTTAATTAATAGGCAACAAAATCACTAACGAAATAAATTGTTTATTGAAGTTATTAGAGCTTGTTTAAATGCTACTTAAATACGATTAATAACAAAATGAATTAGCTCGACACGATATTATGCTCTAAATGGCTTTTTCATGACAAAACAATGACATAGTGCACCAAGTTGCATCGTGGAAAATTGCCGCGGTACTACTTTGTAGTGTCGCGTGGCACAGATAATCATGTTGCGTAAAAATTTAGATAAAAATGTGGCATACAAAAGAATGTATGCCTAATAAAAAATTTAAAAACTAACCACAACTAACCACAACTGTAAATAATATTTTACTCTGAAGGTAACTCGCACACATGCAATATTGGGCAAATAATGTTATTCAAATGTTTTTTGGCGTTCCTTTTGGCTTATTACGTGTACTGTCTTAAATTTATTTATAGGTCCATGGAGTATTGTTCCTAATTTTTTACGTTACCTATTGCCGATTTTTTTTTCCTCACATAATTCCATATCCTTCTAAGAATTCCCCTTCTTTATATTTTAAATTTTTATTTTAAAACATCCTTCTGAGGTAGCCACTACAACTCAGTTTACAAGGATGGTTTTAGAGATTTCTTTGCCACCTACCCTTGGGATCCTTCCTGCTTTGCCTCTCACGATCTGTTCGAAATTTGTAAACAAATAAATGAAACAATTCAACTGCGAACTGAGAGTTATGTTTCTTTTACCGAAAAAAATCCACTATCCTTCAAATCACAAACTGAGGTTTTCCAAATTTTGTAATAAAACAAGACCTTTAAATATTCAACATTACAAAAAAATTTGTTAAAAATCCTAACTGTCTGTCTTAAGGTGGGTTCAAACAGAAATTTAATTTAATTTTAATTTAACCTAATTTATGGTTTAAGTTTATTTTTACCACCCGCGTTCATACAAAAATTTATGAAACTTAAAAATATTAAATTTAACTAATAAAATATGTCTATTTGCGTCTGCGCAAAACAAACATGTCATTTTGATTTTATTTAAATCAAAATTCACAACCTAACTAACAAAAAACAGGTAAACAACCAGCTGATTATTATTTGTGCTGCTAATTGAAATATTAAAAAACTTCAAAAGTTAAACAATTCGGTACTAATTGCCAGCTGATTTCTCAAGCATGCGCATTACCGATCATTTAATTTAATTTAATTCTAAAAGATAAAAGTTGGCCAACTTTTAAATTAAATTTTAAATTCGGTCATCTGTATGAACGTCTCAATATGAAACCGTTGATTTAACTTTTTAAATTAAGTAAAATTAAATGATAAATTAAATTAAATTTCTGTTTGAACCCAACTTTAACACTCGCATAAAAAGTAAGATCTCTCCTCTTCGAATGGCAGTGGTTCTTTGCCAAAAACATCATTTAAAACTTTTGTCATTTTAAGTCTTTTTTATATCTAATCTTTAAAGATAAAATTATTTTAGCCACAAAAGGAAAAGCAAAACTATTTGCTTAACAATTTGCTGCCAATTCTACCCGTGATCCTCCCGCTAAACTGCCTATTCCAACAGATTATTCTGTTCCTCAAAAAATGTCCGAAATCATATTTAAGGCCGGACCGATCAAGAGTACCCTTATTTTTTGTTTAAATACCAAAAATTATCTAACAGGATGGATTATCAGCAATAGTCTTTGAAAAAAAAATTGCTTACGAACTTGCAACTAACTTAACTAGACTACGTCTCTTGTTTTAAGTTTTTGCAAAGCAATGTGTTTTAAGTGTTTGCAAAGCAATGTAATAAATCATTAATTACCAAATGTAACAGTAATTGAAAAAGCACAAAAATATACATGAGAGACTGCATGGATTACTTCAAAAAGATCTACAGCAGATTGTCTTTTTTATTGTTTCACACGATTAAAATAAGTTTCTTAGCGAATCCCAGAGCATTGCTCTTAATATATCTAATGCTTCTGACTAAAACTGACATGATGCGCTTCTGGACAAACTCCTTTACTAGGGTCTTCCACCTAAACTTTGGCTTTGGCTCAGAGTTTTTTTCTAATCGACGAATATCAGTTATTATAGATGGCTTTTCCCAAATTATTGCTGGGGTACCACTGGGCTTAGTACAGACACCTACTTTATTTCTACTTCACATTAACTATCTTCTCTCTTCCACGAATAACCCAATTTATATTTTTGCTGACCAAGGTACCCTTCATTCCAGCCATTAATGTTAATCTGGTGCCTGTACATACCTTTTTTTCTCCTTTAAATCTATAAAGTTGTATTTTCCATAACTTCACCTTATATACCAAGGTACTTAGGTTGTTAGCCTTCGAGGACTGTATCAAAATAATAAAAAAAAGTTTTTACAAGAACCTTGGTTTAAAAACTTAAAAAGCATATGGCTTATTTGTTATTTTTGTGCATTTAACTTTTATTTGTAAAATAAAATTAGTCAAACATTTAAATTTTAAAGAACTAAAACAAGTCAAAACTCATTATGTATGTTTCATTATCTTTTTGTAAAATTGAAAACAAATTTAAATTAGGGCAGTTCTAGTGTCCGTTTAAATTATGCGTTTTTATGATCTCTAACAGCATGAGAATTTTATATATAGAGTATTGAATGCCAAGGTGACTGCGCTGCCTCTGGTAGTGAATTAAAACGGCTAGTAGGGAAAAAATTAAATGTTTCTTTATTTTTACCACATTAATAAACAAAAAAATTGCTACCAATTTGCCTATCCCTACTTCGTATCTCCAATAATAAACGGTTAGGCTATAGTGCAGATTTACCTTCTCCTGTATATAAGCTCGAATTTCAGACACACTGTATGCATACGTATTTTGCACGGTATCGAATTATTCCCAAGTGAAGACAAATACATAATGTAGGTTGTTGAATATTCCTTTCATCGTAACAATTTCGCACGCCCTACTAACTTCTCTTAGCACGCACGCACATTTGCTACCCACGGGCGAAATTTTCGCCCATCTTAAACATGCATTATGTCTTTTTTATGGTACTTACATCGAGAATATCTAGTGTAAATGTAAGAAATATTGTTTGCATTAATTTATTTCAATTTTAATCTAGGGCCATATAAAATAATAACAGTAACAGTAATAATAATAATTTGGCATTTTTTGGCCGGGCAGAATTTACAAAAAATTGTATGACTTAGTAGGCAAAATACACCATTAAGATCTAGCGTAAAAACTCAATCTTCTACAGGGTGATTCACGTTGAGTGTCCTATTAAAAGTTCTGGGAAACCAAAAAAATTACTTTTTGAAATTTGGCACACGGCCATAACAGGTAATAAGCTTCATTCTAAAAATACTTTGGCAAGTGCAGCGTTGCCAGATCTAACCGAAACCAACGGCAACATTGTAATTTTACATGGAACACCCTGTTTTTTATTGCATATTCGGATTCTACACAAAATTCCAAGTAGGTTTTATAAACATCTTCCTATACCTATACCGTTTTGAAGAAAATAATTAATCACTATTTTTTTTAAGGAAAATCACCATGTTAAAAAGCTTTAATATTTTCGTGCCTAACCGAGCTGGATACTAGAATTTTTTTATGGGGTTAGACAATGCATGTATTTAAAAGATCTACATGCTATTATAGCAATATAATATCCTACAGGATGTCCCAAAAAATTTACATTTTTCCCGATATTAAATAATGATTAAAACTCCACTTTTTTTAAATACCTTCTTTCCTATTTTTAAATATACCAATAATTTACCTACAAGATGTCCATACATGTTTCTATACCCATCTGGCACCGTTTTTTAAATACAAACGAATTTTTTTTTTCTGTTTTTAAATACTATCTACAGTAAACCACAGACTTAATTTACAATTTACCTAGGTAGGCCATGAAAGTTTGTATTTTAAATTGCTCTGACAATTATTTGACATATAAGGTAAAAATTATTTATTTTGTTTGATTAATAAGGAATAAATGCTCAAAAAATTAAAATTTGCTTACATTTAAAAAACGGTGGTAGATGGGTATAGAAAGATGTATGGATATTTTGTAGGTAAATTAGTGGTCTATTCAAAAATATGACAAAATACAGTATGTTGTATTTAAAAAAATTGAGTTTTAATCTTTATTTAATATCGGTAAAAATGCAAATTTTTTGGGACACCCTGTAGGATATATTGCTATAATAGCATGTAGATCTTTTAAATACATGCATTGTCTAACCCCAAAAATAATTTCTAGTATCTAGCTCGGTTAGGCACGTAAATATTAAACCTTTTTAACATGGTGATCCTTAAAAAAAAGTGATTATTTTCTTAAAAACGGTAAGATATAGGTATAGGAAGATATTAATAAAACTTACTTAGAATTTTGTGTAGAATCCGAATATGCAATAAAAAGGGTGTTCAATTTAAAATTAAGTTGCCATTGGTTTCGGTTAGTCTGGCCGCTGCCTTGCCAAAGTATTTTTGGAATTACTTTTACCTTTACCGTGCCAAATTTCAAAAAGTTATTTTTTTTTGGGTTTTCCCAGAACTTTTAATAGGACACTCAACAATCACCCTGTATAATTCGACCGGGTTTCCTTCTACAAATCAGAGCTGTCGGTAATTGAATTAAAATAATTGAAAAATAGTATTTAATTTCTTTTGAGTAATTGGATTACTTTAATTCCTTTCCGAAAAAGGTTTATTTTTGGTTATCAATTTTAATAAAAAAAGCAATGTAATTGTACTACCCCCTTTTTTAGAGAAGAGACCCAGTCATCGACAGTCTTTACGTCAGTTAGCTAAAATGGTTGTTGTAAAGTAAAAATTATATGAAATACGAGCCCGGAAACATTTTGGTTTTTTGTGTTGCATGCTGTCAAACTTTTGGGGTTTGGGGGCCCTTAAGCGTGATTATCTATTTTTTTAAAAAAAAATTGTGTCACAAAACTTTCGAGAAGCAGGAAAACAAGGGGGGGGCAAGGAATGTGATTTATAAAATACACCCCGGGAAAAGTGTCTCTTAAAAAAAAAAAAGAATTATTTCCTTCATGGGAAAAAGTTGTGAATTTAATCAATATTCTTCATTGGAACTGAACTAACATGCTGAAGGGGCTTTTTATGAAACTGACTTGTGTTTAAAAAAACGCCAGAAAAGTGTCTTTTTAAAAAAATAAAATAAAGGAAATTGACGTTTTTTTCCAAATAAAAAAAAAAAAATTTTAATCATTATTCTTCATTGAAACTAAAATATTTATGAAACTGTATTTGGGGTTTTAATTGTTGTTCATAAAGTTCATGGTAGGTGAACAAAGTGGGGGAAGAGAAATTTTGGGGGTTTTCCCCCCCGGAAAAATAACATTTCTTTAAAAACTTATATCTTGAGTATTAGTGGCCAAAACCAAGGAAAGTTGTGAACAGTTGTATGTTTTTTTCCTAAACCAATTTTTGGGTTTTTTATCGAATTCCCACTTGTGTTATTTTAATATTCTTTGGGGTTATAAGTATAATTATGAGTATTAAAAAATATTATATTATAAAAATATTAATAAATATTATAAAATCTCATATTTGAAAAAAAAGTAAAAATACACTTTTCTACTTTGTCATACGATTTTTTTTTGGTGCTTTCACAAAAATTCCCCCCAAACAGCGAAAGTAAAATAAAGGTCCATGTTACGTTTTTCCTCTTCAAAAAAATGGTTTAAGGTAGAACCAATCCCCGAGATTGGGAACTCAGGGGTTTTTTCCTTTATGTTTTGTCGTCAAAAAAAAGTTGAAAACACTATAAACTTTCAATTTGACCCAAAAGAACTATTTGTGATGTGAAGGAAAAAAAACAGTAAATGAAAAAAAAACTAGAAAAATTGAAAATTCCAAAGAAAACGAATAAACGATCTTCCAGCAGGAAACGTCATAAATGACTTTTTTAAAATTTTTTATTGACCCCCTGTGCACTCAGTGTATTTCATTCCTTTGTCCCATACAAAAAAAGAAAAAAAAATAAAAATTCACTTTGAAAAAAGTCAATAAAAAAATAAAAAATTTAAATCAGGGGCCCCCCCCTTTTTTACTTTTGGGGCGCCGAGTAACTACCCTTTTTTTTAAAATGCAAATTTAAAATTTTAAATTGTTACTAAATTTTTCTCTTTATTTTTTGAGAGGAAAAGGACAATTATCAACAGATGATGACGTGGGTCTCTTCCCCAAGAATCGGATAGTAATTTTTTTTAAAAACCCCAAACTTCAATTTTTTACAAAGTAATTGTTCCCTAAATAATTAAATTTTTTAGAAATAAATTTAAACCCCTAAAAAAAAATGAATTACTAAAAAAAATTAAATTTCCCTTTCTTTATGAAAACTGTGGGGAATTTTTTGGCCGTCAGAAAAAGCATCCGGACGACAGGCCGCTTTAAACCGGGAACGCCGTCTCCGCGCCGATTTGTATTTTCGATTGATGCCCCCCCCACCGCCGTTAATATCCTTTTTGGGGAAAAAAACCCTTGATGTTTGGGGAGGTAAAAAAAAATTTTTTTTTTAGAGTCTTTTAATGTTGCTTGCCAAATCGCTTGAATAGTGTGACGTGCGCGTATGATGCATATTAGTATAAATATTTTATTTGTTTATTATTTTTAATATGTAGGGAATTTAAATAAAGTAATTTCTAAAATATTCAATTATTTTTTTGTTTTAATTGATATTTGAATTACTTCTAACAAACATGCTAGTAATTGGTAATCTAATTTACTACTACTTGGGGATTATTTAATTGAATTACTTTTTAAAAGTAATTGCGACAGCTCTGCTACAAAAACAGCTCCACTGGGACCGCAGCGTGCAGAACGACCAATAAGTAAGACATAATTTATTAGATCAAAGACGGCCAAGAATATAGACCAGGTGATCTGCTTATAGGTCAGATACAAAAAATGAGGTTAACCACAGCATACCCGTGCTACAACTGACGAGAAGCCTAGCAATTTTACGATGATAGGTCAACTATACCCGGTGTCACAGACGGACTTTCGTTGCCAAATTTATTCTTATGATTCTTTTCATTCATTTTTATATAAAGGGACATAAATTAAAACAAAAAAAAAATTGGGGGGCAAACAAAACAGTGGCCACAATTTTTTTGAGGTCGGTGAGACAAACCATCAAATAAAAAATTAAGTGGGAAACTAAGATAAAAAAGAAGTGGGAAAATATTTTTTAACAACCTTTGTTTTTCTTTTTTTTTTTTGGTATTATTTTTCTTAAGTGCTCTCAACGACCTTAAAAAAAATTGGTCCCCAAATTTTTTCCCACTTTTCTTTGTTTCAAGAACATTTATTGTCAACTTAAATTGGAAGTAAAAATGATATTTGACAGAATTTTTAAGTACATTTTTATAATAATTATTATTTGTACCCATAGATCTATAAAAATCAACATATAATTAAATAAATGCCTTTAATAATTGTTTTCAGTTATTTGTCAAAGCGTTTTCTTAGTCAAGGAGATTACCAAAAAAAGTTGCTTAGGACAAAATCTTTGGAGAAAACATCTAATAAGTAACCATGGTTTTAAGGTGACGTCCAACGACATGGGGAAAGCCGGGGTCCTGTGGGTACCAGGACATTCGGTGAAGGCAATGAAAAAACGGATGACTAGCGAGACATGGATCATCCACACCATCTTTGGACCAGAACCTGCCCTTGGGTGACCCAAAAACCACAGCCCAGGGCAAACCAGAAATGGATTCAAACAAACACGAGGGAAAACTGGGAAAAACCCCAGTAAGGGAAGACATTGAAAAAGCGTCATAAGTTGCTAACAGGGTAAGATAACCTAAGAGGGCATCACAAAATGGTCATACAATGGAACCCAAATTCGAATTGCGACGAGGGGAAGAAAAACCCACCTATCTTTAAAATTTAAGCGTTAAATCACAAACGACAGGCATTATTTGGGCAACCGTAAATAGCCCACAAAAAAAATTAACCAACCATCTCGGGGATACAGACTTGTAGAAGAAAAAAAAACTAATGGAAAGGGTTGGGGTAAAAGAAATAGATTAGGCACTAAAAGCCCAAGAGGCTGCGCTGCCTCCGGTAGTGAATCAAAACGGCTCTCAGGAAGAAGAAGAAGAAGAAAACCATAGTTACTAACTTATTAAACCAACGCAACACATTTTTGTTCAGGGAATTATCTCAGACGAAAATAAACAGAATATAGTTAGCCGGTTCTGAAATTTCAGTTTTTTTTTTTTGTACTTTATTATATGGGGAAATTCCTGTAACAATTTTTTTCTAATTTTGACATTTTTAAAAAAACCCATTTACGTTGTCAAATACAGTTTTATAGCTAGTTACAAAAGAAAATTTTTCGCA
>JAHBCN010010798.1:0-30419 GCA_019359885.1 Listronotus oregonensis | reverse complement strand
CGTGTTGATAGATTTGGTAATTGTCTCGAAAGTTACTTCCTCTCGATTTTGACCAAATTTGGTATACGGGTTGTTTTTTTAATTTATATGTTTTTAATATTTAATTTATTAATGAGAATTTTAAGCTGAAAGAATATAGTTTTCAAAACTCTCAAGTTTTTTTTGTTTCCATTAAAAGTTCGTTCACTTCTAAAAAGATTGTTTCTAAACGATCGTTATAGTTGTTAAGTGTTGGCCTTATATGTGATATCAAAGAGTCTAAATTAACTAACAAATGGTTAACATTTATGGTTAGCCTCCCGAGCATCTTCTAACAGCATATACCAATTGGTACAATAACAAGCTTGACTATTTCGGGGCCATACCAGTTTGTGAACTGTTTTTTTTAAGCTTTTTTATGACTAATACGATTTTCCAAAAATTTCAGATCGGTGCGAGAGTTGTATCAATTCATTTTTAATTTTTTTCGGCCCTCGGACGTACTTGAGGGTTGAAAAGGGGTGGTTCCGAGGGTAGCATCGCGCCAGATTTTTTTTTCAAGCTTTTTTATGACTCTAATACGATTTTCTAAAAATTTCAGATCGGTGCGAGAGTTGTATCAATTCATTTTGAATTTTTTTCGGCCCTCGGACGTACTTGAGGGTTAAAAAGGGGTGGTTCCAAGGGTAGCATCGCGCCAGATTTTTTTAAAGCTTTTTTATGACTCTAATACGATCGTTCAAAAATCTTGGGCTACATTTAGGATATCTTCCGAGTCGTTTTCATCAGCAAGTTCAATAATTATTGTTAAAAAAATCGCTCTTCAAAGATGAGTTTTTTTGGTTGCTGTCAACCGTTGTTCATTACAAAAAACAACATCCTGTTTAAGTTTAGATTGCCAAGTTACTAAGACGTCAGACTACTACGTTTTTTTTATAGTTATACTCAGTAACTATTATTATAAACTGATTTTAATATGAAATGCAAAATAGGAAATTATCTACAAAATGCGAAAAAATAGTATATGCGTCTCGTCAGAAAATTGATTTTAATTGACTCGTATGGTATTTAAATCTTCGCTTTGCTCGGATTCAAACGTATGGTACGTTTCACAATAATTCGTTGATTTCTTGACCGCAAAAATTTAAATTACAACCCTTAGGGAAAATCCAACCATAAATAGGTTTTGTGTAGGTAGGCACCGCACCTTTTAAAAGGGTACAGGTCTTGATTACCTACTAATATTAATAGTTTAGGTTAGCTATTTTGGATGCTCAATAACACACACTAAAATACCTTGACAAACTCCAAACGACTGATGAACTATATAAGACGAAAACACTCTTCATTATATTCAACACCCGCAATTTGCCTATAACCTACATAATATACCAAAAAGTAGGTACAATAATAAATAGAAAATTTTAAGTCCGGACCTACATACGGGTACCCAAAGTATATTGAGTTTTACGACTAACAGTAGCAGGTAAAACGAGAAATCAACGAATTATTGTGAAACGTACCATAACATAGTTGTCAAGAAAAAAATTCACTTTTCTGTTCTTGATATGTAATATACTATTATTTTAATATAAAAACAAATTAAATTTGGTATGACATATTTTAACATAAATATTGTTTGACCTAGTTACTTTTTTAGTATCACCTCTGGTATGACTGAAAATGACTAGTATTTTCAAACCTTAAAAGGCTTCAAATTTTTCGATTATTTTAATAGGATAATATTCTAAATATAATGGCTCCTTATTTGTAACTTTTTGACACTTCTACTTCAAAATATTTAATTTTTAAATTCCTGTCAAGATTACGATGGCTACGTTAAACCTGTTAATTTTAAATCATGTAGCGATAAAAAATGAATTATCTGTTGTTTTTTAAAGCTTTTTTGGAAGGAGTGAAAATAAGCGTAATCCTATGTTTGGTCATATATAAGTTTTTTTTTTAATTTTGAAAGTACTAGTAGTTTCCGGTCAAACCGGAAGTGAAAACAAAACAAGTAAATATGTCACACATTGCACATTTATGTCAAATACGTGACATATAAATTTTAGTTTTTCTGCAGATTATCTGAGCTCTTAAATCCAAGTTCTCTATAGACCAAGAATCGGCTGTCCTTTTGAAAGAAATGTTTTATTAAAGCGAAAAAAATTGTTAGAATGACGGATGGTTTCGTTACAACTTGGTTATCACCAATTTTTTGGGAATATACAACCCTTGGCAGGTCTAACATAATTTTTCTGCTGCAAAAGCGAGCAATTAGGATTGTAGGTAATGCAGATAGAATTGCAGACTGCAGACCACTATTTAATATTTAAATCTTTAAAAATCCTCACGATTTATGTTATGACTAGACGAAAAGCCTGCTGTCTCCGCCAGGCGAGAGACTATTAAGTAGCCTCTGTCTCCGTAAGACGCCTTCCGTACGGCTAACGGTAAAAAAACGCTTTTTTGCTATTTTTGTCCCGGGGGCGAAATTCAAAAAACGGGCTTCGTTAGGTTCTAGCCACTGCTAAAGACTACCACTGTGCCAAATTTCATGATTTTAGCTCAAGCCATAACTTCAGAATCACGTGGACAGACATGAGACCTCTACCTACATATAAATATATCCACATTTAATATATATATATATATATATATATATATATATATATATATATATATATATATATATATATATATATATATATATATATATATATATAGATTGTTTGTAAGAATGTCCGTTTTTTGCATAGAATAAAATTAGAGAAACAGAGTGATATACATAATTACCCCACCCGAATAAGGGAGAACTTAAACCTATTCAAATCTCTTAGGTTAGGTTTAAAGTGAGTGGACATTTTACGCTCTCCACCGCGACCATGGTGGCTCACACCTTTTTATATTTCTCCCAATAGGATCAGACTTCTAATAAATTCGATATCAAATTGGGAGAGAGTTCTTACATCTCCCCTTACTCGTGTCGCTACCGGACACGAGCACAATATGTGTTCTGGTGTCCCTGTCTCCTGGAAAGTATGACGATCAGACGATTAGATCCGTCATGACCGCCACTCCCGGTATAGTGACGTGGGTAGCTACCAGGTCCTTACTGCAGGAACCAGTTGTTCCTTCTGAAGCCGCATCTTCGGCCTTTCCCTATAAAAACGGTTCTATCCGCTTTCTGTTTAAAGCCAGGGAATCCTGGAAAGTATTTATATAATGCAATTCCTCTGAATATAAGGCGGCTTGATAGACCATGCGTTTTAAGAAAATTTATTGTTGGAAAGTGCATATTTTTATTCTTTGGGTGAATTTATTTTAAACACAATTCTCATATTAAGTGATTTATTGTAAATAGAGAACTAAATTTTTAAAGTGAATTGTATTGTGATTTTAGTATTAGTTATAGGAGACCTATGTATATTGTTGTTGTATCGTTCTTGAAGCTTGGTTTTATTTAAATCTTATATTGTATAATATCATGTGAAGTTTTTGACGTTTTGTATTCCTTTTGTTTTTAGCTTAATAATGACTGTTGGAATTCTGATTGTTTTTTTTTTATTTAGGCTTAAACTAGTTAAGTTTTATGACAATATTTTCATTTGTGTTTTTGTTGTTCCCATTTTTGTTTTTCGTCTTGTTGGGGAAATTAATATTAGTACTACTGATAAGTCAAAATAGAATACCATATGTACTAGTTTTAAGTGAAATATTGTACAGCTTTTGGCTTCTCAATAAATATTAATTAGACCATTTTTTTTGTTTATATAGAAAGGGTATCTAGATGAAACGCTGTTTCACAACAAAAACACATACAAAATCTTTGTCGCCTATCGGCGGGTTCTGATTGACTGTAAAGCTTAACTTTTGATCTAGATACACACTAGCTGTAATTTCGATAGTAGGCAATTAAAATAATAAAACTCTTATTGTACTTAGAAGGTAGTTTTTATTTCAAATAAAAATTACAACAAATCAAGTGCTCGCATACGAATCCTGTTCGTACGGGGCACTGGATGAAATAAATAAATTACCTAGACTTTTGATACAAAAAAATCAAATACAAAACATAATGCACACGCACGCCACGCAAATTCATTCGTCTCACTCTCACGCATCTTCACCGAGAAATTATTACAGTTCATTTAGATCAGTCTTTTTAGGGGAGCCTCACAATTCGTCCTTCAGGTCGTCATCATCGTCACCTCCAGGTGTTGGGGGAGGTGCGCCACCCGACGACTGATAAAGCTTCGCGATGATCGGTTGTACTACATCTTCAAGTTCTTTCTTTTGTTTTTTGTATTCTTCCGCATCAGTGTCTTGGTTTTCTTCCAACCATTTGATTTTCTCGTCAATAGCTTCTTCCATTTTCGTTTTTTCTTCCCCGCTTACTTTGGATCCCAATTTATCTTTGTCGGCCAACTGGTTTTTGAGTGAGTATGCATAACTTTCAAGTTCATTTCTCGCTTCTACTCTTTCTTTAAGTTTTTTGTCTTCATCGGCAAACTTCTCGGCATCTCTGATCATCCTATCAATGTCTTCTGGGGTGAGTCTGTTTTGGTCGTTGGTAATAACGATCTTTTCCCTGTTTCCGGTACCTTTGTCTTCAGCTGATACTTGAAGGATACCGTTAGCGTCGATTTCGAAAGTTACCTCGATTTGTGGAACTCCTCTTGGAGCTGGAGGGATGCCGGTAAGATCGAATTTTCCCAAGAGATGGTTGTCTTTGGTCATGGGACGTTCTCCTTCATAAACTTGAATAGTAACAGTATGTTGGTTATCAGAGGCTGTACTGAAGATCTGAGACTTCTTTGTGGGGATAACAGTGTTTCTGGGGATCAACTTGGTCATAACACCTCCAACAGTCTCGATACCCATGGTCAATGGATTGACATCAAGCAATACAATTGCGTCAGTGTCTTGTTCTCCGCTAAGAACTCCGGCTTGAACGGCAGCACCATAGGCGACGGCCTCATCGGGGTTGATGCCTCGGGAAGGTTCTTTGCCACCGAAGAAGTCTTTAACGAGTTGCTGTACTTTTGGAATACGGGTTGAACCTCCTACAAGTACGATTTCGTCGACGTCTTTTTTGTTCATGTCAGCGTCTTCCAATACTTTCTGTACTGGTTTTAAGGTGGATCTGAACAAGTCCATGTTCAATTCTTCGAATTTAGCTCTGGTTAGAGTTTCAGAGAAATCGTCACCCTCGAAGAAGCTTTCAATTTCAATCCTGACTTGGTGACTGGCTGAGAGCGCTCTCTTCGCCTTTTCAACTTCACGTCTGAGTTTCTGGACGGCCCTATTGTCTTTTCTGATGTCCTTGCCCTTCTTCTTCTTGTACAATTTAATGAAGTGGTCCATGACTCTCTGATCGAAATCTTCACCTCCCAAATGGGTGTCACCATTGGTGGCAACTACTTCAAATACTCCGTTGTCGATGGTCAGGAGGGAAACGTCGAAAGTACCGCCACCCAAATCGAAGACGAGTACGTTCTTCTCTCCGTCTTTTTTGTCGAGACCGTAGGCGATAGCGGCGGCAGTTGGTTCGTTGATGATTCTCATAACAGTCATACCTGCAAAAAAGAACAACCATTAGAAACAACATGTCGTTTTAAGACTCGTTTTTGCAAATTTTAGGAAAATTATTGAGCACGATATCCATGGTTGTCTTAGGGACTTAAAAGTGCAATTAAAAAATACTTTATAAAAGGATATTTACTTAGGTCTCAAAAAGTCTTGATCTGGTAAAGATTTTTTAAATTCATCACCTGATACGCCATCTAAAGTTGGCTATAAATATCTTAAATTATTCGTCAAAGTTTAGTGCTATTTAAGATACAGCAGGGAATAGTTTGAACATGGCCACACTGACGAACTGAGATTAACTTCTTTTTTTTTGTACCAACACATGATTATGCTGAAATAAAGCAAATATTTGGCGAGGATTGTCCATCCCTCAGGAAAGTTTAAAGGTGGTTTAAGCAATTTCAATGAGAATATTAAAACTGGAGGATTGTAAACGTTCTAAACGACCTATTGAGGTGATAACTCAAAAGAATATTGACACTGTAAAAAAACTCAATGAAGAAAATAATTGTGTGACATACAGGGAAATTCAGTATATCTTGAAGATTCATGCATCGACATTACACTCAATAATTCATAAATTATTACATAGAATAAAACATGGCTTTATTATTATGACTTGCTGACAAAATCCCAATCCAAAGTATGAGGATTGGAACTGAAGTCCCAAGAGTCATGGTAAAAACGGCACAATCGACAGAAGATAGAATGATCGTTTTCTTTTTTCTGAAAATGAGGAATTACCACAACTGTGTTGCTGGATACACAGAAGACACATCTAGCTGATACACTAATACTTGCTTGCCCCAACTAATTGAAAGTCTTAAGAACTTAGATTATCCACCACCTAGCCCAGGTCTAGTATCATGTGACTTTGGGTTATTTCGCTACATAAAAAAACAGCTTACAGGTAGCCATTTTCTGTCATAGGATTACTTAATAGCAGCTTTTAATAAAATCCGTAATTTGCAGAGCCGAAAAATCAGGGTAGACTTTTTAAGGAATGGTATATAAGTGCATTAACTGCGAT
This sequence comes from Listronotus oregonensis, assembly GCA_019359885.1. NCBI lineage: Eukaryota > Metazoa > Arthropoda > Insecta > Coleoptera > Curculionidae > Listronotus > Listronotus oregonensis. The sequence goes on along the minus strand of JAHBCN010010798.1, from coordinate 23,818 downwards.
GGAAAGTACTTTAAAAAGCACTAATTTATAAGTACATATCACAAAACTTTTTTTAGAAATCTATGTAGTTTAAAAATTATTATTTAAAAAAAAATGACATGGTAGCAATTGTAGAATTAATACTGTATACAGGGTAATTCAGAACTTCCCTTTAAACACTTATAGTCTGAGAGCTGGTGAACAATTTCGAGGAGGTTCTTGAGGCAACTTGAAAAGTTGATGAAAAACATCTATGTAATGTGTCTTTAGTAGATCTAGCTTGAATTTTTTCAAAATTTTTAAAGGGGTGATAGGCGGTCAAAAAATTCAAAATCTTTTTTTTTTTGCTATTTTCAATATTTTATTATTATTTTTTAATTTTCTGAAAAGTATATGTTTTTAATATTTTTTGGATTGAAATGATTTATTGCTTTAAAATCATAAAGTGATCAGAGTTTGTAGCGAAGTTTATTTTAAAATATATATTTACCTGCAATAACTCCAGCATCCTTGGTGGCTTGACGCTGAGCATCGTTGAAGTAAGCGGGCACAGTGACTACAGCATGGGTGACTTTTTTACCCAGGTAAGCTTCGGCGGTTTCCTTCATCTTACCCAAAACCATGGCGGAGATTTCTTCGGGTGCGAACACCTTCTCGCCCTGGCTGGTTTCTACCTTAATGTGGGGTTTGGAGTTCTTTTCAATCACTCTGAATGGGAAAAATTTCACGTCGTGCTGGACAGTGGGGTCAGTCCAGTCGCGACCAATCAGACGCTTGGCGTCGAAAACGGTATTTTCCGGGTTGGTGGTAAGTTGATTCTTGGCCGCGTCGCCGATGAGACGTTCTCCGTCGGCTGTAAAGGCTACATACGATGGGGTGATACGGTTACCCTGGTCGTTGGCGATGATTTCAACGCGACCGTTTTTGTAGACGCCGACGCTGTAACAAAAAAAATATGGTTATTTTACAGTATATGATTATGGGTGCATTCAATATTAATATCAAAAATGCAAATATCGCGGTGAAATTGGATTAAAAATTTTTAAACAGCTCCATAACAGACCACTTTCGCTTGAAAGTAATCAATCAATCAATCAATCAATCATTTATTAGTCTATAAAGATCATATACATGACGTTAGACAGGTCAAAATTAATATACCATAATAGTAAAATAAAACAAAATAAAATAAAATAAAATAACCTTAACATAGTTTAAAATGTAATAAAGACAGGACAAATATTAAAAGTGACTAGACAAAGCGCACAAAATATAATCAATATAACAAAACTAACAAGTTAAAACTTTTACTAAGACTTCATTTCCAAAAATTCCGAAAAACTGTAAAATACATTCATAAATAAAAATTCTTTCAGTCTTTTTCTAAATATGGTTAGGGTCCTCGATTCTTTAATGTAATCCGGCATTCTATTGTAGATTTTAATGCAAGAATAATGGGGTGATTTTTCAAAGGTGGTCGTTCTGTGTTTTGGGATTTCTAGTGATGACGCATTCCTGGTTTTGACATTCCGACAGAAATTGTTAATTTTCTTTAAAAAATTAAATGCATCGGTGTTTTTTTTTTTCATGGAAAAGTAGATAAATAATGCCTAAACAAGCTCGCGAAAATCGCATCTCGATATCTTGTTCCTAACCTAAAATTAAGGCCAAAGAAAATTTTATACAGAAATCCCTTGAATTTTTTTTTTTTAAACTATCTATCTCCGAAAACCACTAAATATTAAATTTTATTAAATGCTCATTGTTACATAAACGATATTAATCCAGTTACCTAATATTGAGCATTAACTATTTTATAACTTTTTCATATCTATAAATCCTATAATGAATAACAACTATAAATCAATTATGAATAACAACAATAAATTATCTACAAATAACATTATCTAAAGATTAATTAGCAAAACAAAACTATTCTAGAACCCTACAAGGTAATATGTAATGTGGCAGCTGTTTAAAAATGTCTGGTTTTTTTACCGCGATGTGCCACTTAGCTAACATAGTGTACAACCTGAAGAACATAATCATTCTAATTAATCATTATATTTAAAACATTAGCATCATAATATAAAATTAGATATTTATTAAATTTGACAGCATTAGAAATATATATTTTTAATGTTAATACAGGGTGCGGCAGCATAACTTCCTTTTTTCAAAACTTAATAAAACGCATTATCAGAAAGTTTTAATTTGGTTTTTACAGTGTTGGTACATACCTAAAGTTTTGTTTTGCATAGCTTTGAAGAGAAAATCACGTAGGTGATTTTTTCAAGCATTGCAGGCGCTATGCTGGCAATTTCTTCCTGGATGTTGTTCTTCAAATCTTTAAGGGTCCTTGGAGGGTTCACATAAACACGGGACCCCATAGAAAAAAATCACAAGCCGATAAATCGGAAGAGCGTGCCGGCCATTGCAAATCGCCCCTGATCAAAAAAGGAAGTTATGCTGCTGCGCCAGAAATCTGTTTACTCAATGTATCGAGAATGGGGAACGTCCTCTGCGTGATTTATTCTTCAAAGCTATGTAAAACAAAACTTTGGGTATGTACCAACATTGTAAAAACCAAATTAAAACTTTCTGAATTATACAATGCGTTTTATTAAGTTTTAAAGAAAGGAAGTTATGCTGCCGCACCCTGTACATTATTTTATCTTTGGTCTTTCATGGTGGAAATTTTAACAAATAATGTTTTTATGCTGTGCGTATTTTAAATTTTGACTAATGCTTTATTGATCTTTAGCAGTAAAACACATAATTTTTTGTTCTTAGGATGGAATGAAAAGATCTACAGTTTATTTTCATTTGATACTTTAAATTAAGATGTTGTTGTTAAGAATAAAAGTTATAATATGCATGATTGGGATTACATCATGGCATGAAACAGAACGCGGTATATAAAAAAAATTTAATAATAAAATGCTCCTTTTACTTTACCACAATTTGGAGAAAGTATCAATTATAGGTTCTCTTGCAACTAAATTTTTTAAAACCAATTTAAACCATATCAAATATATTAATTGATCATGTTTTTTAAATCAATTTGTTTTAATTACATAATTTACTCCAGATTTTTTTTTAATTTATGCTTTTTTGATAAACTTAACTCAACAACCTTAATATAAGAATTTCTATTACTACTAAAAATGTTTTATAGTATATTTTCTGTATACAGGGTGTCCGCAAACAACATCAGGAAACTTAAGGTAGTGATTCTTCATTGAAAAAAAAATGCTAGTAAGTTATGTGAGAAAATGTCGAAATCTCCACCATTACCAAGATACGGGGATGTATCATTTTTTGTTTAATTTTTGTGGCATATTTGTGATATTTTTTAACTGATTAAGTTGATATTTGGTATAACAGCAAACCCTTGATAATGTTAATTTCAAGCAAGGCGACTTGATTGCGGGTAATATTAAATTACGTAACTGATTTCAAATGCATAAAAACTTTGAAGACGATTTTCTGGCTGAACGGTAAGGATTTTCGACATTAATCAGAAGAACATTATTTTTTAATTTTATAATTACCTCTAACATGTTATACTCTGTTTAAAGATATTTGTTGAAATAAAAAAGTTATAAAGGAAATTAATGTTATATTTCAGGTAAAGTGCCCTCTAGCGGAATAAAAAATAACCAATTTGTTCTTAGAATTGTAAAGTTAACCAAACTTGTTTCTTTTACCAAATATTAACTTAATCGGATAAAAAATAAAATAAATATGCCAAAAAAATTAAACAAAAAATGATATTTTATATCCCTGTATCTTGGTAATGGTGGAGATTTCTACATTTTCTCACATAACTTACTAGCATTTTTTTTTCAAGGTAGAATCACTACTTTAAGTTTCCTGATGTTGTTTCCGGACACCCTGTATAAAAAAAAATTCTAGTAGCGCAGTTTTCTGTGTTTATTTTTATTATGAGTTTAACATTTTTTTTAAGTGTTATTGTGCTTTTAGTAGCATAATGAGTTTCTCATTCCATTATTAGTAGCGATAAGTTCTACATCCGATGGTGTTTATTTTAAAGTAAAAGGTACAGGATGCCCAAAAAAATGGAAAAATATTAATCTAAATATGTGGAAAACTAACAATTTAGAAACAGCCTAAAGCATTCCTAAAATTTAACATACTTGTTCTGTGTAAACTAACCTTTTTTTATATATTGTGAACTATGCGGGGAAAACACCCAGTGTAGCAAATTTAAAAAAATTAGGACAATAAATTCTAAATCATATATATTTGGGTAAGAAGAATAATTGCCCTTGATAATATTATCACTACATAAGCAAAACAATTTAAAATTGTATTAGGGTCAAGAATGTTTTAAAAAACAGTTAAACAATGTTTAGGTAAAAATAATAAGACGTGATACTAACAATACAAAGTTCTAAATATCAACACAAATTTCATATATAAATTATAATGATTTCCACCATATTTTATTGTTTAAAGCCTTATTGTTACATTTTTTTTGGTCAGCTTGTATATTTTACTTAAAATTAAAACACCATCAGATTTGAATAGTCAATTATGCGGTGGCATAGTTATACAAAGAAATCTTTTTTAATTTTTCTACAAGTTATGGAGCTCTTGGACATAGGTTTATGTGTAATTTAAAATTTGGCATAATAAATATTATTTTTGAGACATAAAATACTGCTGCAATCGAAAACACTTTAAATCATTTTGTTTAATTATTTCAAATTTGACAAAAGGACATAGGCTAGTTCTGATTTAAAGGAAGAATATTTTTTGTAACTTTTAATGTAGATCGCATACAAACTTTTAAAATTTTATTTTTTTTTTTTAAATCTCCACTAAATTACATTTGGTATTATGTAAAAAGCAAATTACTTGAGTGCAGATGAAAAAGAGTACAAACTGCAAATAAACTTACCATGAATATGTTGTTCCTAAATCAATACCAATGACGGTACCAAAATCATCCTTAGCTTTACTGTCATCTTTAGCCAACACAGTGGCCAAGAGGCACAAGGCCCCAAGCGCTAGATACAACTTCATGTTTGTGTTGCCTTTGTACTCTTAGATATAAATCTGAAAAAAGAAACAGATGTTTTAGGTCACCGAGGATAGAATTTTGAAACTTCTCAATATAAACCTTAATTATGTCAGGATAGGCTGGCTATACCCCAACAAAACTTTTGGGAAGCATACTCAAAATTAGACCCAGTTTCAAGCCCACATAAAAAACTGACTTATTATACCAGTATATTCTTTTAATTTTAAAACAGAGTGGGAAGTGGGTTGACAAATTGGAACATAATTTGAACTATTAATACTAAACCTCTACTAACTTGGGTACTGTTAAATCATTTCATTTAATTAACGGTATATTTCCCAAACAATTAGGTCCTATAACTGTATTTTTTTGTGACGTTGACACGTCAACCATAAAATTACTTAAGAGGAGAATAAATATAGAAAAATTTTTAAAAAATCCCGATTTTACAATATTTCGTGGTTAATATTTAATATTCCCAAAGGAAAAAATAGGCAAAACTAAATTTTAAATGATCATTCACATAGCCCTTATCTTTAAAATGTTCCAGACTATCCCGCAATGCCGGGTCATTCTGCCAGCGAATTAACGCCCCTAAAACCCAACTTACAAACCCTAAAATGCCGCTATTTGCTTTTTAAATACTTACAATTATAATACTATAAAAAATCACAGATTAATACACGTAAAAACACCTAATTTCTCACTTAAAATTCGCACGGTATTATTTCTCTAATAACTCTTGCCTTCGTATAATGAAAATGACTGATCAATCCGCACTGCACGTCAAAAATATACTATACTTTTCACCCGTGGTTGATTTTGATTGGTGGAAGTTCAAACTAAACGGCTCGCGATTGGCCCGCGCCGCACAAGTTGGCTGTTGTTGATTGGTCCACGTGAAATGAATCAAGAATCCTGATAAGGAACGACATGCCGTACGTATGGCAAACGTTTCTCGTATACTTTCGAAATGGGAAACGTAAGTGTTTTGTTGATTCTGGAGAATTCTAGAAATGCGCGGGCCTTTTGAAAATCTTCAAGCTGGTCATTGGAAAGCGTTTTATGCACCGTTCATAAGAACATACAGTGACGTGGCCTTTGCGAGGGATTTCCTATTGTTAAATGACCTACATTAACAATATGTATGTACATAGATTTGTCTCTTTGATACATATAATCAATTAATTAATTATTCCTATCTTGATATATTTTATACTATTTCTTTAATTAATAAATGTACAATATCAGGCCTGTTGACTGTGAAAATGTACCCTTTTTCCCCGGGGTTTCCATTTTGTGTCAGGATTCAAAAATGTTTTTGGACAGATTGGACTCATGCGTTTTGAGTTTAATGTAGAACTATATTTCATGATTGTTTTATAGGTACTGTATTGTTTATGCAATCTTGTGGGTTAAGAAGTTCCTAATTTACGACGTTTGCTGGAATTAAGACTTACGGCTGCATTTTTATTGGCCGCACTCTTCTTTAATCAGTGCTTTTTTTTAACCAGAGCGGGCCCTAGGCCACATAATTTTTTTTGCCCCCCCCTATTACATTTAGAAAAAATATAATACCTATGTATATACATATATTTGTGTGGATACATAGATATTTATAATTTTTTTGTGTTTATAGGCAACGTCGGAACGCATTAATAAATAAAACAAAAGGAAAAACAAAATTATATTTTTATAAATTTAAACTGATTATAATTTATTCTCTATTGCTATTAAAGTTATGCTATTGAATAATTGCACAATATTATGTGTATAAGATTAATAGCTAAAAAATAAATTTAACAAAACATTAAATATATCTCTTAATTCTAATATTAATGCATAATCGTATTAAATGATATATACATAAAAAATAATAAATAAAAGTTATAGATAACCTTAATTACGAGTAATTAAACAAAAAAAAAACGTAAAAATTATAAATAAGACCAAAAAAACAAAATAATAAGCTTAACAACACAAAAATAAACGATTTTTAAAATGTAAAAAAAATATACCATTTAAATATTGCGTTTTCGCAATTAATAGTTAAATTAAGAAAAAAAACTTTCATTGGTGTCGGAAATTAAGAAATTTAATAAAATAAAAACTGCTTTTTAAATTATAAAAATTTACAAAATAATAATTTAGCAATTGGAATGCTCGAAACCACGGCTTAAAATCCAATGTCCCCTTTTTCTTTTATGTATATTCTTTTATTATATTTTTCTTTTTAATCGTTCCGGCTTGCCCGCGATCATCGAAATTTGATCTCGTTTATTTATCGAAACGAAACTCATAAACCATCTCGCGGCGACTCTGGCGTTATATTTTATAATACTAGAATTTTTAGCGACGATAACATAATAGTTATAGTATTAATGCAGAATATTATTAAAGTTTGTTAAAATCAATGTTGTACCAAATAAATTGATATAAATTTATTTTTTAATAATTAGATATAAATACATATATGAAGGTTTTAGTTTCTTGTCATAAAAATATATGGCGATTTTCGGGCTCCTCTAGACTACGGGCCCTATGCCTGGGCGTAATGGGCCTAGTGGAAAAAAAGGCACTGTCTTTAATAATGACCTCAAATAGCTTTTGACTGTGATGCCAAGAGTGACAAGGCAAATCTACAAAAATATTTTTTCCTATTTCTTTAATATTTGATCATAACAAGAGAGAGTTTCACGTAATTCCTACTTAAAATTAGCACCTGGGTATTATTTTCTTTTTATCCATGGCTAATGGTAACAAGTTTCCCCTTGAATAGACAGTGAACCAAATAACACCACAAATAGGAGAATATGTTAATCAGTTATAAATCATAGACGTATTAAAACAGGGTCGATCAAGTTGGCCCCCCCACTAATAAATTTTAATTTTTTTTTACCTGTGAATTTTGCACACATTTTGCACAGGCAATTTTACGCCGCACACTGCGCAAGAGTAACTGTGTACTATGTAATTGTGAAGAGGATTTTTTTTACTTTTTTTTTACTGTCAATCAGATAGCTTGATTTTTGCACAATTTTGCACAACCATTGGCGATTTTTGCACAAGTGCCTTCAAAAGAGGTATACCAGCTTATAAAATATATCCGTAGCCCCCACAGCACCCAATGTTTTTTAATAATACCTGATTATATCAAATAATAGATTGATTTTTGCACAGGGGCACTGGGGCGATTTTTGCACAAGTGCCCCACAAGAGGTATGACGCTTATAAAATATACCCGGTAGCGCCCCTGATATTCAACGTTTTCTAGACTTTGATTGATATGCTCTGGGCCTAATAGGCTTTTGGAAACTTTGGTCACTGCCTTTAAGGATGAGCTCAAATTTTTGCACAACCGCATGCCAAGATTGACAAGAAAAAAGTCTAAAAATAAGTGGGGGCTATTTCTTTAATATTTGATCATAACAAGAGAGACATTGTAACAGTTACTTAAAATTATACTGGGTATTATGATGATAATGGCTAATGGTAATTGCCTCCAGAACAAAATTGGACAAAATGTAATAGCTAATCGTTATATTCACAGAGTATTAAAAACATTGAAGTTTAAATTAGCCCCCCAGGGGGGGGCAACTTTATTTTTTTTTACCTGTATTTTGCACACATCTATGCATTTTCAATTTTATTTTTGCGCACGGTCCAAGACCGCCTGTGACTAGGGAATTGTCAAGGAGGGCAACTTAACGCCTGACCCCCCTAATTTTTTAAAAATTTTTTAAATAAAACAATTCCCGTCGAAATCCTTAAATTTTACAATATCGCCAAGGAATCTAAATGAGTATTATCATTATTTAGAAATTAAAGTTGTGGTATTTTTATTTGTGTTTTTAACTAAATTATATCAAATAATAGATTGATTTGACCCCCTCACTGGCATTTATTTGCACAAGGCGCCCTGCGCCGGTCCGTCACTAATTTTCATTTTAGCAATTTTTAAAGGTCCATGTAAAATTAAATGAAATATTGTAGATAAAATCTTAAATTATTTAATTTTTGGTCATGCCAAAGTGGGAGGTAAATTTTTGCACAACCCCATGATAGATTGACAGTTAAAAAAGTAATGGCACTACGTTCTGATCTGCGGTTCTGATCAATGCAGTAAATTCAGTCGTCCCAAGGAAGTTGAAAGGTTTATGGAAGGCCAATGCTGTAGAACAAAATTGTTCAGGCGTGCACCGTGCACAACAGTGTTAATTATTAAACGAAACTATTATAGAATTTTTACAATTATTGTGTAATACTGGATCTGATTTAATATGGAAAGAGTTTCATTCATTTTTTTCTTCACCGGTCCAAGACTACTTAAAGTGGTCGATATTTTATGGAGTTCGGTATTTTTACCAAAAATCTTAATAAAATAAATGAAAGCACGATTTTTTTTAAATAAATTGTAAACATTATATAATAGTTTCGTGTACTTATCACCAATTATGTAATAAAAGAAGGGCAAGATGTGGTATTTTTTATTTGTGTTTTTAAAAATAAAACGTCCAAAAACTTTAGACCCCCTATGTAATCAGCGCCTTCGTATGCAAAAAACCGGTCGTCACTAATCGGCGAGGGTCAAGAATTTTAAAAGCTCCATCCATAATTTAATGAAATATTGTAGTTTGTGTTTTAAATCATACAATATTTTATAAATTTATTATTTATATAAAAGCTCAACCCCTATAGTGTCACCTCACTGGTAATGTAACTACGTTCTGATCTGCCCGGTTCTAATCGATGAAGTATATTCAATTTTTTACATAAGCATTTTTATTAGTGGAAAAAGTGGAAAGTTCGGAGCCTCTTAAGTTTGACTGTAAAAGGATGCATAAAAGTGGCATTACGGTTGCTCTGTTGGGAGCTGTCAGAGAAACTATACTTGCCAACTCCTCGGAGCAGAAGGCGTGAAAATACCTATAAAAATGCGACAAATCCCCTACAACCTGTCGCTGGGTAAGAGAAGGAAGCATTTCTGTAAGCGTTTTTAAATGGAATCAAGACTTGAGAACAATATTCTAAAGATGGTCTGATTTGGAATACATACAGAGTATACAGATAAAACGGAGAGAAATACTTCCTGGCTCGAAAGAGGAATCCAAGCTTTTTTGAAGCAGCTGAGGCTATGGATGTAATGTATTTGTGCCAGTTAAGGTTATTCTCAAAAGTAACGCCAAAATGATTAATTTACTCTTTTTCACGACACCGAACATGCATGAGTGAGCATTAAACTGGATAAGATTTTTGAAGTCCTAATTAGGATTAGTATAAGGTCTTGTAAAAGATATATTTGCATTGACCTGTGCGTGTTTTCCCAATGAGGCTTATAGGCTGGCTTAAGAAATTGAATATTAAAGTGGGGGGTACTATCCTCAGCAAAACTATTAATAGGATTAATTATAAAAGAGAAATCGTTGATGTGAAGAAGAAACATATTTGGTGCCTTGGGGCATCCCAGCATTAATTTAGGTAGAAGCTGGAAGGATGACTTTACGATATTATAAGTAACAAACAATAAACACAAAATTATATAGTCACAACTAATCACTAAAATAAGGAGTTTTTTATTAATCCAAAAAACTTCTGCAACCACAAAATAAAATTACACAAGACAAAACAATCGAAGTTAATACGGCGCGGCGAGTATGGTTTCATACGCGCCGCGCCGTCGCACACGAAAACGGAACTCCGGCTCTGTCGAAAGTATAATATGTTGCCTACCCACACACTGATTTATCAGTGTGTATGTAGGCACCATATTACAAAATTTCGTGAAATTTTGGTTACTGTGCAGAATCATAACGGCCCCTTAATGACAGTTATTTTCATAGAGGGCCAAACATATGCCTATGGAGGGTAGAGAGATAACTTGTAGTCCGGTCAAATTAGACCTAAAAATAGTAGTGATGCTACAAAAATTCGCATAGAGCTTAAAATTGGTAGCAATGTTCGAAGCACCATTATATGTAAAATCTGTGTGCAAATCAATGTGCTGAAGTTTTTAAAAAGAGTAACTCAACTCCGCAAGAAGTTATAGTCAACGGAATTCGCTTTCTATGTACTCTCCTAAAAAAAACAACCTGTTTAGAAGAGCTTACTAAAAAAACTAACCACAACTGTTTGAACCGTTATATCTTAGAAATGATGAAATGATTCTAGATTTTTTGTTTTAAGGCAAAGAAATTATAAGATAGATATTTATTACTTACATCTTAAGATTCATACTTCAACACAAGTGCTAAAAAACTTTATTGTCAGACAGTTGCACCTAAGTCTTAGTTAGGTACCATTAATAAAATTAAAGTGATTTGGTTTGAGGGGGGGGTTAATGTTTGACTTGGGGGAAAGCCCATTCCAGCCCGCTTTAATTGAACTTACAAGCATGTTAAAACAAAATAATTGCGGCAGGGGCTATTTCTTTGGTTGTGAGAATAATATTCCGGTTTTTTTTGAACCCCCCTCGTATTTTACAAGTAAGATCCGATGCATTCTTTGACTCGGAAGTAAACGCGCTTCAAGCTGCAACATAGAAAACTTTGTCCAGTAAATAAGCACTTTTAATAGACTTTTTTAGGAAATTAACATTATAAGAATAACACAAATAACTACTCTGTTTTTATTAAACTGGTATAATAAATCATATTTCTTTAACCTTGTTTGAAAGATAGTCTTAATTCTGAGAAATTTTGGGTGACTGATAGGTATACGATAACAAACATAACAAACATTTTTCTGTAAGTTAAGAATAGAAATTTAAAAATATTCAAGAAAGACTTCCCCAAAAAACCAAACTTAAAAAGAATCAATTCTGGTTATGGTCCAGTAAATTAAGGGACAAAGCTGTAAATAAAGCTGTACAGTTTTCCCTTGTGGCGCAATTCTTAGGTCTTCGGGGATGCTTTCGAGCAAAAAAAAAATTATCAACATTAACAGGTGGGAAAGGGCTGAAAATGGCCCCTTTATGCCCGAAAAATGGGTTTCCCGCTAATATCTGCCAAAATATGCGAATTGGAGAATTTTTGTTCAGACAAAAAATGAAGATCGCCTTGTAATCTACAAAAATGGTGCCTGTAATTTTTTTCGAAAAATCGATAGTTTTCGAGATAACGGGACCCAAAAGTCCCCTAATTTCAGCTGCCGCTCTACCGCTAGTGTCGCTATCTTCATGGATTCACTTATAAGCGGGCCGACGAATTGTTCCATTACTCGGGTAATAATGTACATTTTTTAATCATTCAAAGTTCATCGGAATGGGAAAACTCGTACCTATCATTGCATATGAGTTTGGGTCCGTTCTGATTTTTCTAGAATATTAAAAAAAGCTGTCAAAGTTTTTTTTTACATTATTTTGAGAGTATCTTATTAATTTATTAATATTTTTTGAAAAAATGGTTTGTTCCTACCCTTTCTTTTTTATAATGAGACCTTAACAAGTGTTCAATGATCCCAGAAAATTTCCTTCACCATTTTTCTTGCGTTTTCATTAAAAAATGTTTTGTCCATCTGCATTTTTTAGCAGTTTCCGGAGTTCTAGGAAATCTGTATGTTATGGATCTTTAGACTTTTCTTTTTTACGAAAAGTATTGGGTGTTGCGAAAAAAATGGTAGGGACCATTTTTGTAATTTCAAGGTGATCTTCATTTTTTGTTCAAAAAAATTCTCTAATTCGCATATTTTGGCAGATATTCGCGGGAAACTCATTTTTGGGACTTTTCCGGTTTCAGCGGGCAGAGGCGGCGTAAGGCGTGGGCGACGTGGGCCACAGCCCACGGCCTCGCGGTTTGAGGGGCCTCGCGCCACGGAGATTTATATTCGCATACCTTAAGCGCAAAGCGCGTAGGTATGTGTCTACTAGGGCCTGAAAATCTATCTTTACAAAAAAAAGGTATCTATAATTTAAAAAATACGTATAAGTGATATAAAAACCAAAGAGAAATGATTGCTGAACCGATTAAAAATACTTTGAGATCGATAGATTGAAATTTTTAATAAAAAAAAAACGATAAAAATCTGTTTTTTATGGCTCATACGTGAATTTTTTACAGTTGCCATGGAGAGGTTAACCTGATAACTTTCGAAAAAATCATTTTTATTTCTCCTCACTATGGTCAACCTTTTCATTGGGCTTCTGTGAGAATCCCTATTGAAAATTGCAGCTGAATATTGTGTTGTTTATTTACAATTAATTTTTTTCTGTTGACACTTTCACCAAATTTATCATTTTTCGAGCAGCCATATTTATCTTTTTCTTTAAATAGAGGCTGAGAACAGCTGAGACTATAGTACTGTGGTTTTGTTTTTAATTAAATTTCCGAACGTGGTGAGTGAGGCGCTTGACTCGCGGAAAAATAAATACTAATTGCGGGAGAATTTAAAACGAACTTTATGGATTAAATGATATTTTGTTTAAATTAAACTAAAACTCCGCTTGGTAATTTATATGAAAATTATTTGCCATTATCGATTACTTTATTTATTAAAGTTTTCACTATTTTAATTCAAATTATTGAATTTTAATTTTATACTATACTCAAACAGATTATTTTTGTTAGAAAAATGAGTGCTTAAGGTATGCAAGTATTTGGATTTGGTACTTCCAAACTTTTATGTATTACTCAAAAGCCATGAACGCGTCAAAAAGTGCTCGCGTCGTTATCGCTCGCGAGGATCCCTTTTCGCTGCGTATCGCCGCGCGTCGCCGCCGCGCCGGTCTAAAATAGGGTATTCTTCGAACTTGTGTTGCTACGAGTGCTCGACTTGTCTGTGAGTCACACAACAAAGCTAATTAACGCACTGACCGCACGTAGTTTCGCTTTTGCGCCGTACTTATGTGATATTTTTTTATGTGACAGCATTCTTATTGAAGAAATTAAAACTGTGGTTCACTGTTTAAAAGCGCCGTTTTATAACTATACCTACGTAGATACGTAGCCTAGTATCTATTGAATGGTCGATTATTGATTTATTGTTTGTGATGCGAAGAAAAATAATTGTGTTATTGTACCTGGATTAAGTGTAAGGTAAGAAATTATTTTATTTACACATAATACTTTATTTTTATCTAAACTAATATTATAAAGAGGAAACATTTATGTTTTTGTAAGTATGTTTGAAATGTTTTCACACAAAAAACTACTGGACCGATTTCAAAATTTTTTTCAATTATTAGAAAGCTGCATCTTCACTCAGTGACATAGGTTATATTACATTTTCAATAATAATAGGGATCCTTAATAAATATGCAATAATATAACCCAAAGTGACGCTGCGGGGGTGGGGGAAAGGGGCATCGATATATCTACTAATAATATAAAGCTGAAGAGTTTGTTTGTTTTGCTTGAACGCGCTAATCTGAGGAACTACTGGTTCGAATTGAAAATTTCTTTCTGTGTTGAATAGTCTAGTTTATTGAGGAAGGCTAAAGGCTATATAACACCACGCTATGACTAAAAGTCAACGCGGACGAAGTCGCGGGCGTATGAAATAATAAAGGGTAAGGTGTATTAATTATCTAGTAGTATTATGTAGGTACCTAAACCGAGCAGACAGAAAAATAGAGACGGGGGGACTATTTTATGTTACGAGTATATGTGTAGGTAGGTAGGTATGTATGTATGCTGTATGTATGTATGTATGTATGGAAATATAAAGGCTTAATAAAGTTATTATGGACCAAGAGAGCTATTTTATCTAAAATATTATTATTGTTTTTGCCCACAGATTACATAATATGTCAGGGCCTAGACCCTAAGAGAGATAGGGACGCCGGGAGGAAATGGGAATCCGGATCAGCAAAACAAAAAGGAAAGCTGAAAGAGCAATAGCAAACCAGGCTTTGGCACAGGTATGATGAAGTTTCTTAATCCAACTGCATCTGGTAATATAGAACCATCTGAATCGATTATACCGACTTCTAAAAACATTCAGCCACGTTTGAGATTTCTATGAGTTTGGGAAGCACTGACGTAGAACCACTGAATACTGATACCGAACGACAGTCTGAAATAGATAAAAAATCAATATCTAACGAATCAGATTCCAACGATGAAATTCCTGTGTTGCCCGAGAGCAATATAATAATTCTAGATCACGAAAAAAATGAAAATTTGCTCTCCGCCAATTAGCAGCGATGCGAGTGACGCAATTAAACAAGTATTCCATATTTAGATCCAGGAATGTGGTCGATGCCCATATCAGATGTTCAGCGTCATGATATAGCTCAAAACGGCCCCGCACAACAATTAAATGTAACGGTGATGAAGATTATCCCAAAGATGATGACCATAGGCACTTTTCAAATTTTCATTTCTCTAGAAAACTAAATAATGGTGAAATTCAACGTCGTCGCTGGTTAGTTTATTCTAATTCTAAAAATAAAGTATTCTGTTTTCCATGCATACTTTTTGGCAATTCACAAACTCAGATGGTACAGGAGTGATGCTGGGATTGAAACATTTAAGCAGTATTTTACAAAGACATGAGAATACCAAAGAACATATGGCATTTATGTTCCAATGGATAACATTAGAGAAAGCCATAAAACACGGAAAACAATAGACAAAGAAAACGAAAGGCTAATTCGTGAATCTCAAAAACATTGGTACAATTTGTGTGAGAGATTAATCGATATTATTAACTTCTTAGCGTCTCATAATCTCGCATTCAGAGGTCACAGAGAATCTATAAAGATGATGGTGATATCGAGAATTGTGGGAACTTCATTGATTTATTTAAATTAATATCAAAATTTGATCCTACTTTACGAGAACATATGAGACGTATTACTGACAAACAACTTACGCATCATTACTTACTTTCACGATATACAAAATGAATTGACTACATTGATGTCAAAACCGGTCATTGGTGAAGTGATTCGCAAAATAAAAGAGGCAAAATATTATTCTTTTTTGCTTGACTGCACTAGAGACTGTAGTAAAGTAGAACAAATGTCTGTGATCTTAAGATTTTGTAATACATCAACGGGCACAATAGAAGAACACTTTATTGGATTTCTGCTGTAAGTGAGACAACAGGAGAATATTCAAAAACCGCCGTGCCAAGGATACGACAATGGCGCAAATATGGTAGTGGCATAAATAAAGAGTCAAAAACTCGAATATTAAATATAAATCCCAGGGCATTTTCACACCTTGCGGTTGCCACAGCTGGAATCTGCTATTGGTAGATGCCGCTAATTTTCGGTGATGCAAAACATTTTTTGGTTTTATCCAAAAAATTTATTTGCTATTTTCAGGTTCCAGCAAACGCTGGGAATTGGTCAAAGATAAATTAAAACTTACAATGAAGCCTTTATCAGACACGAGGTGGGAAAGCAGAATCGAGGCAGTTAAGTCCATACTATTTCAATTTGATGATGTTGTGGGATGCATAGAAAGTTTAAAAAATCAAACGGATCAATCAGACACTCTCAGTGATTGTGTTTCAGTATTAAACGAAATGCTCAGTTTAGAATTTATAATATCTTTACATGTATGGTATGAATTGCTATCGCGTATTAATATGATAAGCAAACTATGGCAATCTGTACAAATCCATTTAAGCATTGCCCTTGAACATTTGCATACATTTTGTGACTGGATCAAAGAATATCGC
The DNA here is from genome assembly GCA_019359885.1 of Listronotus oregonensis. Taxonomy (NCBI): domain Eukaryota; kingdom Metazoa; phylum Arthropoda; class Insecta; order Coleoptera; family Curculionidae; genus Listronotus; species Listronotus oregonensis. The sequence goes on along the minus strand of JAHBCN010010798.1, from coordinate 7,164 downwards.
CAAAATGGATTTGAAAAAATGCTTGTCTGATGCTCAACAATTTATTGACAGAAGCTGTTATGATGTGCCAAACGAATTTAAGAATAAAAGAGTAGCCAAAAAGAAAAGGGTTTTTGATTATGAAGGCGAGGATCAACCTATACAGTCTCCCAAAAGCCGGTATGAAGCAAATTTTTTTAACACTATGCTTGATTCAATTATTACAAATATGGATTTGAGATTTATGGCTTTATATCAACATCATGAAAATTTCGGTTTTCTGTATGATATAAATAAATTAAAAAATATTCCACACGAAAAAATATTAAAAAATTGCCAAGATTTACACACAGTCCTACTTTCAACCTTACGAATTATATGAAGAATTACAAATAATGATCCCTAATATACCTAACGTTGTAACAGACGTGAAACAGTTGCTTCAATATATTACAGATAATAACTTAAAAGAAATATACCCAAACATTTACATCGTCATTAGAATATTACTAACAATACCAATTAGTACAGCCTCCGCTGAAAGGAGCTTCTCAAAATTAAAACTAATTAGGAATTATTTAAGGAGTACAATGTCACAGGAAAGACTTTCTGCGGTTGCAGTTTTGTCTATCGAGGCTGATATAGCATCTAAGCTGGATTACGAGCACGTAATTAAACAATTCAGCTGTGTAAAAAGTAGAAAATTTCTGTTCCTTTAATGTTTTTTTTTTTAATGTTAATAGGTTTTAAATATCTTGAATATTTAAAGGATAGTGGTGTGTGTGAGTTTGACTAGATTTTGGTATGAATAAAAGTATAATAATGACAAGTGTTTTCTATTTTAAAATCTGTCTTCATTCGCGAGCAGAGGGCCTGCAAAATGAATCTTGCCCACATAAATTTATGATCTTGCGCCGCCACTGTCAGCGGGTTCCCACGTCGGAATCGTAATAAACTTTTTCTCATTCGAAAGCATCCGCAAAGACCTAAGAATTGCGCCACAAATGAAAACTGTAAAGATTTATTTACAGCTTTGGGTACTTTCAGGTCTTCAGTTACTGGACTATTATGAAAATATTTTTACTGATGTATTTTTGACAAGAACCGTATTTTTAACTTGCGTTTTTCTTACAGGTTTGTCATTTCATAAGGGCGTTATATTTTTGTCAGATGACATTTTTTGCAAACGTTACTTTTACCACGATGTATCCTATTTTTACCAGTCGTTTGTAGTGTGTAATCATAATCATAATACTTTCTCCCAGGGTCTCGTAGGTGTTAGACCCTATTTTATGTCGGTCCTCTTACACAAAAAATGTTAATAACACATAGAAACTATTTAAACGAAGTTCTTCTTTAAGCGAATTACTTTTTTTGACGCTTGCTCGCTCGAGGCATTCCCAAAATCCGCGTCTAGTTACGACACCCGGCGCTTGCGCGGCGTCTATGCTTACTCGTGAATGGTCAGGCCTCTATAAACATTTATTTTATTCCCCGGTCTTCTACCAGCCATCTATTTCTTATAGGCGTTGCAAATCTGTGATAATTGTACTAAATTTAGTACTTTTTTAAATACTTAGTACGCCAATACATTTAACGGAAACCCAGCTGTTTTTACTTTTTCCTAATTTATATCGCACCCTTTCTTGCAAATAGTCCAGTAACTAAAACCTGAAAGTACCCAAAGCTGTAAATAAATCTGTACAGTTTTCATTTGTGGCGCAATTCTTAGGTCTTCGCGGATACCTCGAAACCTACAAAAATTGTCCTTACGATTTTTTTCGCAACACCAATATTTTTGGCAAAAACGGCTGTCGAAAAATCCATAACATTCCACACTGGATAGATGTGGTACTTTCTTACCGCGAGTGACTGGTGTGATGAATTTCCCTGATCTTTAAAAAATTATTGGACTTTATTAGAAAGAAAACAACTAGAAACTAGACACTCTAAGCTTTCAAATAATGTTCATTGAAAAGCATTTCAATAGATGAGTTTTTCATTCGCGTTTATTTTACAGATTTCTAGAACTCCGGAAACGGCTAAAAAATGCAGATGGGCAAAACAATTTTTTATCAAAACGCAAGAGAGATGGTGAAAGAAATAAAAAATAATAAGTTACTCTCAAAATATTGTGAAAAAAAATTTTGACCGTTTTTTTAATATTCTAGAAAAATCCCAATGGACCCAAACTCATGTGCAATGATAGGTTTTCCCATTCCGATGAACTTTGAATTAAAAAAAATGCAAGAGCCATTCCCCGAGTAATCGTGTAACACCTGTCCGCCCGTTCATAAGTGAATCCGGCGAAGATAGCGGCATTCTAGCGGTAGCGGCAGTTAAAATAAGAGAACTTTGGGTCCCGTTATCTCGAAAACTATCGATTTTTCGAAAAAAATTATAAGAACCATTTTTGTAGATTACCAGGCGATCTTTATTTTTGTCTAAACAAAAATTCTCCAAATCGCATATTTTGGCAGATATTAGCGGAAAACCCGTTTTTCAGCCTTTTTCCACCCGTTAATGTTGACAAACTTTCGCTTGAAAGCATCCTCGAAGACCTAAGAATTGCGCCACAAGGGAAAACTGTACAGATTTATTTACAGCTTTTTCCCTTCATTTCAAAATAGCTTAAGCTCCTAAATTTGTTTAATAGCGTTTGAGAAAACACCTGGTAAGTAATCATAATTACCGACTATTTGAACCAATGCAATACATTTTTTGTTGTTGTAACCATGGTTATTGACGTTTTGAACCAATGAAATACATTTTTTGTTCTGGTGTTTTTGTCAAGCGAAAATGAATAGACAATAGTATTCTACCTTTTAAATAAACAAATGAAAATCGAACTTATTCACTTATTGAAAATCAAAAGTGTTTTAATATCCTGATTAGCTCCGCTTGGTATTTTAGTCACTCCGCTCTTATAATCCAGTAACTGAAGACCTAAAAGTATCCAAAGCTGTAAATAAATCTGTACAGTTTTCATTTGTGGCGCAATTCTTAGGTCTTCGCGGATGATTTCAAGCGAGAAAAAGTTTATCACGATTCCGACGTGAGAACCCGCTGTAAATGGCCCCCCAAAGTCCAAAAAATGAGTTTCCCGCGAATATCTGCCAAGTAAAATATGCTAATTGGAGTGATTTTGTTCAGACAAAAATGAAGATCAACCCTGAACGGCTAAAAAATGGTTCCCACTATTTTTTTCGCAACACCAATATTTTTCGCCAAAACGGCCGTCGTAAAATCCATAACATTCCACACTGGATAGATGTGGTAGTTTCTTACCGAACGGCTAAAAAATGCAGATGGGCAAAAATTTTTTTTTCAAAACGCAAGAAAGATGGTGAAGGAAATTTTCTGGGATTATTGAACATTTGCTGAGGTCCCATTATAAAAAATAAATGTTAATAACAAACCATTTTTTTAAAAATATCAATAAATTAATGAGATACTCTCAAAATATTGTGAAAAAAAACTTTGACCGCTTTTTTTAATATTCTAGAAAAATCAGAATGGACCCAAACTCATATGCAATGATAGGTACGGGTTTTCCCATTCGGATGAACTTTGAATAATTAAAAAATGTACATTATTGCCCGAGTAATGGAACAATTCGTCCGCCCGCTTATAAGTGAATCCATGAAGATAGCGGCATTCTAGCGGTAGAGCGGCAGCTGAAATGAGGGACTTTTGGGTCCCGTTATCTCGAAAACTATCGATTTTTCGAAAAAAATTATAAGAACCATTTTTGTAGACTACAAGACGATCTTTATTTTTTGTCCGAACAAAAATTCTCCAATTTGCATATTTTGGCAGATATTAGTGGGAAACCTATTTTTTGGGCCTTGAGGTGCCATTTTCAGCCCTTTCCCACCTGGTAATGTTGATAAACTTTTTTTCGCTCGAAAGCATTCCCGAAGACCTAAGAATTGCGCCACAAGGGAAAACAGTTAAGATTTATTTACAGCTTTCCCTTCATTTACTGGACTATTATGCGAGATATAATATTGCAACTTAGCTTAACGCGTTATAGTGGCGGATTAGACGCATTATGTTATATATGTAAATTTTTCAGGCTATTCCCTGTTATATTCATCTGATTTGCATACCACACAAAAATTGTATTTTTTGACTTACTTTATTTTTCTTTCAGTGACGATATATTTTTTGCGTCTAATATTCGGGTATCTAGTACATTTTAAAAATTCTAGTACGATTTTTTATCAGGATCTAGTACGAAAGAAAACAAACTTCCTGGGGAACACTGTTTCACATTGATAGTGTAGGTCCGAGTTGCGACGTGCGTTCGGCTTGCGTTCGATCGGCGTTTTCAAGTGTGTTTTTGTTGTTTTGTAACTGACGGTGTGTTAAAAGTGTATTTACCATTCCCAAATGAGTACGGATTTATGGCTATGCGATTACTTCAATTCTGCCTTGTGTCTGCAGTAGGATATTTCTTCGGCCCTGCCTCAGGTAAGCGATCCTTCAGGCAACTTTCCTTTTGAGTGCGTGTATTCACTATTCAACATGGCGGTATGTTTTGATACTTTGCACGGAATTTCCGGGGTTATTTGCCTTTTTCAGGGCTGCTAACCCCATAAAACATATTCTTTCAGCTGTAGAACACTATTGTACTTATTTTAGCGGTTAATTCTGGCGAATTTACTCGCTTGTTTTTGCTGTCAAATCAAAAACATGATCCCAATCGGTCAGATTGCAACCGTTCCCTTTGGAAAACAGAAGCGTTGTCGTTTTTTGTTACCTGCCTCCTAGTGGTTCTAGGATAGGAATGTATGACATTGACGACATGTTATATCTATGGTCCGTCGAGCCAAGCTATCTGAGATGTTGATGTAAGAATTTCATTTGTTTTTGCGTAAACGTTGGACGGCTAAATTACGCATCGGCTTCTTAAAGAAACAGGAAGTAGCTTTAATTATTATTTAGTAATGTTCTTTAATTAATTAAAACGCAATAAAATAGTTTAATCGCCCCGAAAAAAAACGTTCATTCGTTATGGTCTTAATTTTTATATGGTTTTTTTTATGGAATATTCTGATTGTGGATATTCGAGTGGATATTACTTACTATTACTAATACCTATATACCGGGTCTGTCACATTCTTTGAAAACACGAATTTAACATTTTCAATATTTTTATATGGAAGTAGATGCTTTTAATAGTAATTTACAAGAAAAAAATGCGGGTTTTGCAAGTTTTTTAATAAAAAAATTAAAGTTGCAAACTTTATCACTTTTAAATTAAATTATGCAAAATGCAACATTGCCAAGTTTTAACTATTATACCTATTTCTAGGGATGAATCGTTATGTAGGTATTTTAAAAGAAACCAGAACTAACCAGTACTCATTTGCCCTTTATTATTATTATTAATAAAAAAAGACAGTCAAATGCCAACGTCTAGGACAAAACTCCCCTGAGAGACTCTAGTTTTAAAGTTATCTAGGAATCCAAACTTTAAAACTTGACAACATCGTCAACAATGTCAAAACAGCTGATAAAAATAAGTTAATCTTAGTTTTACGTTTTAAACCTATTTTATATTTATTTCAACTTTTTTTAAGACCATTTTATATGTATTTCAACTTTTTTAAGACTATTTATGTACCGGGTGTATCTCAGAAAATGTTTATCGCACAGCGTTGGAAAAAAATTTTTTTTGTTAAAGTGGTCCAGAGAAATAGGGGTATACCTTAAAAAAATCCTAAAAATTCGATTTATTGATTATAATTTTTAAAGTATTGCATTTTGGCGAAAAGATTGTATAACCTAAATTAAAGGTTCCGTAAAAATCCTATAAAAGCTAAAATTTCTTTTAGCTTTTATAGTTTTGGAGATATTGACGTATAAAATTTTCTTTTGCCTAAATTCTACGTAAGAAACAAGATAGGTATCAAGATATGGTTTTCGCGAGCTTGTTTAAGCATCATTTAGCTACTTTTTTATGAAAAAAAAAACATACCAATGCATTTAATTTTTTTGAGAAAATTTACCATTTCTGTCGGAATTTTGAAAAAAGCCCTCTAGCGGCGACATGTGAAACTAACAAAATTTCAACTAATATAACAATTATAGCCCAAGAATAGCTTTTTTTAACTAGCCCAAGTTTGTTATAATCGGCTTAGCCGTTTCGAAGATACAGGGCCAGGGTGTTTTTTCACGGAAATCTTTAAATATCCCCCAACACTTTATTTTTAGAGATACATCAAAAATTGTTAAACAAAAAAGGTTCAAATTATCCTCGACTTTAAAAATCAGGTATTTTTTTGTTAGGTTAATATAGTAAAACTCACAGAAACATCACTTTTTTAGATTCAAGATTGCAGTTACGCTTCCTATCGGCCATTTCAGAAACTTGAAAATAATTTCCAGCTATTTCTCTTGACCACTTTTACTAAAAATATTTTTTCCCAACGCTGTGCGATAAACATTTTCTGAGATACAGCCGGCGTCATTTCTTATTTGGACACCCGGTACATGTTGAGCCTTTTTGAGGAATTTTCTGGGTATTGGGAAAACTACAAGAAAAAGAGCAAATCTGATGACAAGTTCTAAGTTCGATTTTCGAGACAACTGCAACGGTAAAAAAAGATTGCGGCTAACTTGATCTGTCTTGGAGATACAGGACGTTTTTTAAATTTTGATGGTTTCAGTACACCTTAGTATCTCGGTACTTAGAAAAGATATAAAAAATGTTAAATAGCGTATTTCTGTAGTATTTTACGTACTCAATGTGGCGTACTCAATTATTTTTTATCAGTTACGATTTTTATGTTATAACGCAAAGCTGCGTTTTTTTATGGGTCACCCTGTATATGATTTGACTATGTTTCCCAATAAAATTACCTATCTATTGATACTACAAACCTAATATTTATCAAGATAAGATTTAAGTTTTGCATGGCGTGTATTAAATCTAAATTGCAATAAACTCATCATACTCATCAATACCTAAGTTGATTATTTTTATAAAAATAATAAATATTATTTTTATAAAAATAATAAATATTATTTTTAAATTATTGGGTAATTGCCCCTTTTTATTCATTCTTAATTTCAGATAAACTAAGTACGCATTTTTATTTAATTTTTTATTATCCATTTTTTTATCATTCATTTATTTATTTTTTAAGAATTCAAAAAAAAATCAAAAAGGAAAAA
>JAHBCN010010797.1:0-30681 GCA_019359885.1 Listronotus oregonensis | reverse complement strand
AAACCCCTCTTATTATGACTCTGCATGTGTTGCAGGTAGAGATTTTTTTCTTAAAAAAAGCTCACAGCTTCAGTCCCCCCCGGGGGAAACTTGAGTCCATTAGGGCTGTCAAATAGCTTTTGACAGTGAAGGTTTTCAGACATATTTGAAACACGGAGAACCCCCGTGTTTTTTTGTGAGTGTTCAGACTGGATTTTTAAAGGTTTTTCAAATGTCACATTCTGGGCGTTCGCCGTGGGACCCATGTGTACCTAGAAAAATGTTTGTATGGTAGATAAATTAATTTTTCTTCGGCGGAAAATAGCACTTTTCCGCACTAGTGCGGAAAATTTTTTTTTTTTTGAAATAAAAGTATTATATAAAGTCCAAAATTTCTGTCAGGACTCATTTAATACCGGCCCCCAAACCCCGACGAAGCGGTAAAAAAAATCTAAACTAGTAAATGTTTTTTAAGCCTATGATATTTTTTTCCGCTCAAATAACAGTAACCCCGGCCAAAAGTTTCACCCCCCGTTGTAAATTAAAATAATTTCCCCAGCCAGCGATCGCACTTAAAATAGCAGCCAATATGTATTAAATTTGTTATCAAGAAAAAAAAAGGACAAACACTTCCCCTTTTTACAACTTGAAGAGACTTGAAAATGTTATCGCAGGGTTTTCTTTTGATTTTTTTATTTAGTTATTATTGATTATGGGCAGATTTTAAAAGTTTTTTTAATTGCTATGGGTATTTTCTAAATATTATAAATTTCTAAAAATTTAGTATATAGATATTGTTTTGTGCCAATTTTATAATAGTTTATCTTATTTTGTATATAATTGTATAAAAGATTTAGTGTTGTTAAGTGCTTTTAATTCTTAAACTATAATTTAACCAACCTTTTTAACTAGTTATCCGCCTATAAAAAACTGTTAAGTTAAAAGAATGAAAATGGTTAAAAATTTTTCCCCATGGATTAAACAAAATCCAGAACTAACCATTTTGGATGGCGAGATATGTGCAATTTAAAAAAAAGTTAATTGCGTCATTCATTTTAAAAAGGAAAAAAAAATCAATATTAGTAATTATGCGTATACGGGAAAAAGGGGATTTTTTGCATTTTTTTGACTTTTTATTTCCCCGATTGTTAAACATGAATCAGAGGTTTTTTTTTGGCTGCCTTTATAGTATTTAAAAAAATAATTTTTTTTTTAAATTTTCCATTTTAAATTTCCCCAAGTTCTGTCATTTGCAAAAAACATTTTAAAAAAACTCATACTATGTTAATTTAAAAAAAAAACATTAAAAAAGTAAGGAAAAATCCTTAATTTTCAAAAAAAGTGGGAAAAAACTTTACGTCCGAATTCAACCGATATTCTAAAAATGTTACTTTTCCCCGGTTGAAATATTTTTTTTATGACATTTTTAAGGTATGCAACCCCTTTCTTCGCCGACCCACAATGTTTGATCAAAAATTTTCCCCATAGGAAAAACCAAAAGGAAACGAAAACAAAATAGTTAGGGTTCACAAGCTGAGATCTCGGGGTTTGTGTTCCTTATATGTATATTTTTATAAACAAATGTGAAAGTATTTAATTTGAGTTAAGATCGGGGTGAATTGGCCGGGGTTTTAATTTTTATTGTCTATCGTTCTGTTTTTTCATTTTTTAATTTATGTTAAGACTAAAATTTTATTATTTTTTTTTTTTAGCAAAATAAAACAGAAGGGGAAAAATTTAAAATAAAAAAATATTTTTTTTTTTTGGGAAAAAGTTCAAAAATCGCCAAAAAAAACAAATTTGTGTTCTATGACCTCAAAATAGGAGGTGTGCAAAAAATTTAAAAAAAAATTACATTTTTCATTAATCCCAAAAACCAAAATAATATAGGCTTTTATAATTTAAAGGGTTGATGAAAAAAAGGGAAAAAAAACTTTTCTTGTAAAAAAAAATTTTCATGTTTTGGAAATTTTATCATTTATCTTCTAAAATGCATACGCCACTGGAATTGATTCTGACCCCAAAACCCGGCCCCCAAAACAGCGATGAGTCATTGACAGAAATTTTGGACTTGAAGTATAGCTTTGCTTATAATAGTTATATATTTGAAGAAACTGAATTTTGCTGTAATTTTGCAGTCTTTTTATAATATGTATTAAATAAAATGAAATAATTCAATTTACAAAAAGTAAGTACAAATTTTTTTTAATAACCTCATATAAATTATCAAAGAATCCATAGCAATCAACTAATTGTTTATGCGCCTATCAAAAATTAATTTTCCCCCATTTTTAAACCCAAAATTGGAGAAACTTTTTTAATGAATTCTGACGACGATTTACCAGCACCCAATTATCGGCACAGAAATAGCGGTATAGATCTCCTGCCCATGAAATCTCGTCATAGGTATAAAAAAAATTTTTTTTGTTTGAGAACTGGTGTCAAAGTAAGGGTGTGAAGTTTTTTAAAGAAAAATTTTTCTGGCCATTTCTCCTATTTACAAAAATTTTAAAAATACATTATGGTCTAGATACTCTATACAAAAATGTATCATTGTTAGAAACAACATAGATTTAAGCAAGTTTTTCAAAGTAAACCCCAAAAAAAAAGCGTTGGTTTTAGACCCAAAAAGGCTAAAGCCCTTTTTAAAAGAAGAAAATGAAATTCAGGGATGAAGGCCGAATGATACTGATTTACATATAAAACTGGCTAAATTTTTTTAGGGGGCGCTTGTCATAGGGGAAGGGTTAAAAAAATATGTCGGGACCGTATTAAAGATAAAGAAAATTTATATAAATACACACCCCAGACTAAAAAAATCACAGCTCTAGAAGTTTTGGCATTTCTGGAGATGCCGAAAATGGAAAATTTTTGTATCTATACCTAAAGTCCAAAATTTCTGTCAGTGACTCATTTAATACCGGCCACCCAACCGACGAAGCGGCTAAATAAAAATCTAACACTAGTAAATGTTTTTTTAAGCCTTTGATATACTTTTCCCCCTCAAATAACAGTGAACCGGCCAAAAGTTTCATCGCCACGTTGTCATAATTCGCGAAAATAAGTTACCAGCCAGCGATCGCACTTAAAATAGCACGCCAATATGTATTGAAATCATTGTTATCGAAAGGACAATAAAAGTGGCAACACACATTCCTTGGTTTACAACTTGAAGAGACTTGAAAATACGTATCGACAGGGTTTTCGTGTGTTCGATGATTTTATTTAGTTATTATTGATTATGGGCAGATTTTGTAAGTTTAAATTTTAATTGCTATACAGGGTATTTTCTAAATATTATAAATTTCTAAAATTGTAGTATATAGATATTGTTTTGTGCCAATTTTATAATAGTTTATCTTATTTAGTGTATATAATTGTAATAAAAGATTTAGTGTTGTTAAGTGTTTTTAATTCTGTAAACTATGAATATTAACCAACCTTTAACTAGTTATCCGCCTACAAAAAAACTCAGTTAACGTTAAAAGAACGAATAATGGTTAAAAATGTTTACCATGGGATTCGGAACAAATCCAGAACTAACCACTTTGGATGCTGCAGAGATATGTGCAACTTTAACAAAAGTTTTTTCGCGTACGGTATTCAGAGTTTTAAAAGGAAAAAAATCAATATTAGTAATTATTCGGATACTAGAAAATGCGATTTTTTCGCTATTTTTTTGCACACTTTTTACTTTTTGATTGTTAAACATGAATCAGAAGCTGTTTTTTTGGCTGCCTCTTATAGTATTAAAAAAATAATAATAATTGAATTGTTTAATTCCATTTATTCGACATATTCCTTTAAATTCTGTCATTTGCACGAAAACATATTTAAAAAACGCATACTATGTTAATATTAAAAAAAAAAACACTTAAAAAGTAAGGAAAAAATCTTAATTTTCAATAAAAAGTAAAACGTTGACGTCCGAATTCAACTCGAAATTCTAAAAATGTTGACCGTTACCAGGTTGTAATAGTTTTCTTTATACATTTTTATAAGGTATGCGAACCTTGCTCGCTGACCCCAATGTTTGATCAAAAATATTCTCGATATGGAAATCCTAAATATGGATCACGAAAGACCCGAAATAGTTATTGGATTTTACAAGCTGATGATCTCAGAGCTTTCGTGTTCCTTATATAGTGGATATTTTTGATGAAGCAATGCGTGTGAATATAATAGTATGAATAAAAGTATTTAATATTGAAATTGCAAGATCGGTGGTGAATTGGCAAGTCGGTGTAACTTGGATTGTCTATAGTTCTGCTTTTACATCTTTTTTAATTTATGTTAAGACTAAAATTTTATTATTTTTTTCATGTAGCAAAATAAAATCAGAGAAGGTAAAATTAAAGTAAAAAATGTATTTTTTTTGGAAAAACGTTGAAAAATCGCCAAAAAAACTCAAATTTGTGTTCTATGACCTCAAAATAGGAGGTGTGCAAAATTAAGCAAAAAAATTACATTTTTCATTAATCCAATAATACCAAAATAATATAGGCTTGTTACTAATTTAAAGGGTTGATGAAAATGTAAGAAAATAACTTTTGCTTGTAAAAAATATTTTCATGTTTTGACGAAATTTTATCATTTATTTTCTAAAATGCATACGCCACTGGAATTGATTCCCCTGACCCCACACAACCCGGCACTCTAAAAGCGAGCGATGCGTCATTGACAGAAATTTTGGACTTGAAGTATAGATACTCTATGCTAAAATGTGTCATTAAGTTACCAAAGAACATAGATTTAAGCAAGTTTTTCAAAGTGACGGCCTTAAAAAAAAGCGTTGGTTTTAGACCCAAAAAGGCTAAAGTCCTTTTAAAAGAAGAAATATCAAAATTCATGGATAAAGCGCCGAATGATACTGATTTACATATAAAACTGGCTACAATTTTTGGCTTAGCGGGCGCTTGTCATAGAGAGGAGTTAACAAAAATATGTCTGGACCATATTGAAGACCAAGGAAATTATAATAAAATTAAATTAAAATAAATACACATCCCAAACTCAAAAAATCACAGCTATAGAAGCTTTGTCATTTCTGGACATGCCGAAAATGGAAAATTTTTGAATCTATAAAGAAAGTATGCCAGTTTAAGAAAGCTGACAACACCACATAGGCGTTTTTATGTGAACTATAAAAACGGAGTGTGTGCAGTACAATGTATCGGCATTAATACCTTCGGAAAAATGTCATCGAAAATAGCGGCCTATCTCAAACTTCCTAACTCAGAATTATATACTGGGCGTAGCTTTCGCCGGTCCTCTGCAACATTTCTCGCAAACTCCGGAAAACAAATATCCAACATTAAACGTCTTGGAAGTCTAGAAGTCTACATCAGTCGCTGAAGGATACCTCGAGGATTTAACAAATTTTAGAAAGGATATTTCAAACAAAATACTCAATTTTACCGAAGCACCTTCCAATATCCGGAAACAACCGTCAATGCCATCTTCCAATGTACTAAACCTCTCGGTTCAAGAAACTACTTCCATAGTTGCAAAAGATTGGCTCATCAAGAACCCAACGCCGCCGCCGTTAACGTTTTCTACAGGAAAGCAACTCGCGTCAGCAAGCTTTCTGATATCGGTATTTCGGGGAGTTACTTAAAGTGGCTCGGTTCCTATTTAGATCACCGTTATCAACGTGTTGTTGTGCTAAACTCGATATCTCGAGACATACCAGTGACGTCAGGGGTGCCACAGGGTTCCCACATCGGTCCTGTACTGTTTCTGTTGTTCATTAACAATGTCACGTCTTGCTTTACAAATAGTAACTGCTTGTTATTTGCAGATGATTTGAAATTCTTCACCTCCGACACTGTCGATAGTTATGCTTTACAATCCGATTTAAATCGATTGATAAAATGGTGTGAAGCGAATTATCTTTCCCTTAATATTGCGAAATGTACTACTATCCATTTCACAAAATCTCTTGCACCCACCCATAATGTCTATAAAATTGGTGACTCAATCCTGAAAACATCTTCCACAGTGAATGGCTTGGGTGTAATTTTTGACGAAGGCTTATCGTTTAACCTTTATATCGACACAATCGTATGCAGAGCATTCAGATTGTTGGGCTTTATTAAGAGAAATTCCCGACACTTCACCGGAACAAAGGCCATTATGTCACTGTATAACTGCTTGGTAAGAAGTGTACTCGAATATTGCTCAGTTATCTGGCAGCCCTTTTATGTTTGCCATATCGATAGGATTGAAAGAGTACAACATAAATTCATTAAATATTTGTTATTTAAATATCGTTTTCCGTATCAAGACGTCTGCTATAAAACTAGATTGCTTCTGTGTGGTATGCAGACGCTGGAGAATAGACGTAGACAAGGTCTTCTCTTGTTTCTTTATAAACTGGTTAATTGGATGATTCACTGTAGTGATCTGCTAAGTATGGTGGATTTCTTGGTCCCCAAGCGTCGAACTTGTCACACCTCCCTCTTCTTCGTGAAAGGACATAGGTCCAATTATGGTCAAAACATGTTTATTGACTGCATGTGTCAAAATTATAACAAATTTTATTACAATTGTGACATCTTCAATATTGGTCTGTATCCTCTTAAGAGATGGCTAAGGTGTGGCGACGTCTGATTTAAGATTAAATTTTTAAACCCTTAATCGAGTATTTACTCAAATGGGACTGCTGTGATTGTGTGTTGATATGTATTGTTTGAGTTTCGTGAAATGTAAAACTTCATCTTCTTGTAATATATTTAGCAACTATTGTATGTAGTGCAGGTACAAGTATTGTAACCGTTATTTTGTATGTATTTTTAAGTTTTTTTATGTTTTGTATGTTATTTCTTTTTTATATTAATTTTTGTACCATTTAGGGATTTATCCCTGTAGTGTACTGTACTGTGTATAAATAAATAAATAAATAAATTTGCAAAACGTGACCAATTGCACTTTTACTATAAATGTTAATAATAATAATTAGTGTATAAATTCCTTCGTTAATAAATAATATTTTAATCATAAATCTTAAAATTGTTGGTTTTTCTCTCGCTTGCAAAAAAAATATTGTTCCTAACACTTACGGAAAGTAACTTTTCCACTCTTGGCTGCTTACCCGAACTCCGCTGCACATTGTTCGTGTAACGACAGCCGAGTGCGGAAAAGTACACATTCCGCTCTTGTTAGAAAATAACTATATTCAAATAGTAGTTCAAAAAGTAGTTTTACCTCCAAATATGGTTTCCTACAGAAAGCAGCATCACATTGTGGACAACTGAATGGTTTGCTATCAGAATGCTGCTTCATATGTACATAGTAACTTGACGCCGAAGCCAGAGTTTTGTTGCATATTTTACAGACCTGCGTCTTGCCTTTTTTTTCACTTATACTTAGTACAGGGCTCGTTTCTGAACTCATGTCCTAAAATTAGTACCTATTGTAGAGAGATTTTTTTCTTATAACAATAAAGAATACTGAAACTGAAAGCATTGACTTTGAATAGCCACTTTCAATAGGTTAGTGAATCTACATATTCCCTAATAAACCAAGACACATACAATTACCTCCTGCTTTGGCTCTGCTGTTGCCTCGCAAGTTATTGTAACTTCGGGAGTGATGTACGTCCCATAGTGAGGGTGATTCGGGTAAGCATCTTCACCGTTCATATAGTAATTTAAAGGTTCAACTTTAATACCTTCAAAGATGTTATAAGCCAAGTGATGGAACATTCTATTTTCTTTGCGAATTTGAGCAAAACTGTTTTGATTTTATGGTAAAATTTTAAGTTTAATTCACGCTAGGTATACGCTACATGACACACACGTATTCGGGGGCAAAAAACCGTTCAATTTCTTGCACAATAATTGCCGCCTTGTTTAATAATAAACAAATAATTCGTAAATAATCAACTTTAAAATGTCATATTTTTTTGAAGAACTTGATTTTATGAATAATAAGAGAATGTTCAGACCGATTATGTCTGTCTTTGTTCGACTTGCGCATATTTTAAAAGATAGCAGAATGTCGATAGTTGAGGATAGAAGTGTAAAAAAATCGAAACAGATGATTTTGACATATGAAAATTGTCACATAACTTGTAGGCTTGCTTTATTATCGTTTGGAAAATTTGGCAGCGTTGTAAGAGGCTTAAGTAATTCAATTGTAATAATACAAGGTTTGTAAAAAGTGAAACAAAAATAGGTTAATTTAAATCAACTTGGTTGTATCTTAAATTATTTGGTTAAGCCGGTAGATAGCGTCAAAAATTTTATGAAATACTGGGTTTTCCTAAATTTCTCGAAAACATGGATTGTAGAGATCGAACGCTGTTAGAATAACACCGATACGTCGGTTATACGGGTTTGCCATATTTTAACTAACTTAGGCCAGTTGACAAGAGTTTTTCTTGAGCTATAAATGTTATAATATATTTAAAGTTTTGATAGTTTCACATGTTGCCGCTAGAGGGCTTTTTTCGATATTCCGACAGAAATAATTAATTTTCTCAAAAAAATTAAATGCATTGGTATAATTTTTTTTCATGAAAAATTAGCTAGATAATGCCTTAACAAGCTCGCGAAAGCTGTTTTTTGATATTTTGTTTCTTATCTAAAATTTAGGCCAAAGAAAATTTTATACGTCAATATCTCAAAAACTATAAAATCTACAAAAAAATTTATAAAACATTAATTATGTATTTTTACGCAACCTTTAATTTAGGTTATATAGTCTTTTCGTCCAAATGCAATACTTTACGAGTTATAATAAAAAAATCGAATTCCACGGCTATACCTTAAAAAATCCAGAAAATTCGATTTATTGATGATAATTCGTTAAGTATTGCATTTAGGCAAAAACATTATATAACCTAAATAAAAGGTCTCGTAAAAATACATAATTTATGATTTATAAATTCCTTGTAGCTTTTATAGTTTTTGAGATATTGACGTATAAAATTTTCTTTGGCCTAAATTTTAGGTAAGGAACAAGATATCGAGATATGGTTTTCGCGAGCTTGTTTAAGCATAATTTAGCTACCTTTTTTATAAAAAATCATACCAATGCATTTAATTTTTTTGAGAAAATAAACCATTTCTGTCGGAATTTCGAAAAAACCTTAAACGGCGACCTGTGAAACTAACATTACTTCAAATAATATTACATTTATAGCTCAAGAATAGCTCTTTTTAACTAGCCCAAGTTTGTTAAAATCGGCTTAGCCGTTTCGAAGATACAGGGTGTTTTTTACGGAAACCTTTAAATAGCCCCCACCACTTGATTTTTAGAGATACAGCAAAAATTGTCAAACAAAAAGGTTCAAATTATTCTCGACTTTAAAAATCAGGTATTTTTTTGTTAAGTTAATACAGCAAAATTCACAGAAACATCACTTTTTTAGATTCAAGATTGCAGTTACGTCCCCTAGCGGCCATTTCAGAAACTTAAAAATATTTTTCAGCTATTTCTCTTGACCACTTTTACTGAAAATATTCTTGATTACAAACAGACCCAGTAACGTTTCAAAAATCAATATCTTTTTAACAAAACGTTCAAAATATACAGTTTTTTTTAATTTTCCAATACCTTGAATTATATTGCATTAGTTTTAAAAAAATTACGAACCGTTTTCAAGATATTCCTAAATGCATGGCTGTCATACATGACAGATATCGACAATGTTAATTATGCACAATTTGATTGTTAATATCTCTTTTCACAGACAATAATAGCTATTTATGTATCAAGGGCGTTACTGGGACTATAATGCCCTGAAGGTCGAAATCTAGCCCTCGGGCTATTTCGACCTTCAGGGCATTATAGTCCAGTAAAGCCCGTGGTGCATACAATGCTTTATGTTTTACCCAAAAAAGAGTTTTTCAATGACTAATTACATTATTTATTCGCAATATAAAAAATAAGTTGCACCTGTACCTGTATACGTAAGTAGATAATGACTGGTGTTAAGTTTGACTTTGATGTTTCTGTCAGTTAGTCAGTTGGCATTTTTTATTTAACGATTTGCTCAAAATGGAAGAAATTCCACAAAATATAAGAGAAAAGGCCATAAAAGCGACCGAAAATCTTTTGCCAGTTAAATCAAGGCAACATTATGATCGGGAGTATGGCATATTTGGTATTTGGAAAGATGCGAACGCAATTCTTCAAATAACCGAAACCGTTTTAATGGCATATTTCCAGGAACTGGTAAGTTATTGATTTTATTTTAATACATATGTTTAACAAACTTTATTATTTTTAGTCGGAAAAATACAGTCCGAACTCTCTCTGGACCAAGTATTCCACCCTAAGGTCTACGTTGATGGTCTATGAAAATATAGACATTTCGCAATACCATCGTCTCATATCTTTTTTAAAAGTTAAGTCGAAAGGATACGTCCCGAAGAAGTCTAAAGTTTTGGAAGGAGAACAAATATTAAAATTTATTAAGAAGGCTCCTGATGATATCTACTTGGTACACAAAGTCATATTGGTAATGGGTGTTTTTGGAGGTTTAAGACGAGATAAGTTGGTCAAAATGACCATTGATGACATTAAAGATAGAGGAACAGTCTTGGTTATAAAGGTACCAGAAACTAAAACTTCAACTTCAAAAAGTTTTACTATCATTGAAGAAGATTTAGGAGTTTTAAAATTTTTAATAAAAAAGTACACAACATTAAGACCAGCTGGATAAAGGAGCAAGATTCTTTCTTACCTATAGAAAGGGTCGATGTAAGACAACCCTTTGGGAAAAAAATACCAAGGAAGCGTCCCAACGATCGCAAAATTTTTAAAACTGGATAATGGGCTTACCCGCCACTGTTTGCGGCGCACATCGTCAACTTTACTTGTTGAGGCAGGTGCTTCGTTTGAAACGCTAAAACAACATGGGAAATGGAAAAGCTTTTTCAGTAGCTGAAATATATAGAAGAAAGATTTCATCCAAAAACAAAGTAGCCAAAATGATTGCCAATTCAGTTAATTCCGAGGTTAATTCCGTATCGACTATTGAAAATCTTTAATGGACTGTTCTTCTATACAAAATAGCGTTAGTGCTACCACCGCTGCTACCATCACAAAAAACACCGACCCTTCTATAGTGGGATCAGCAAATTTTTCCCGGGTGGGACATTTCAAAATTTTAATTTTTATTTTGGAAATAAAGTTTAATTTTTATTATTTTAAAGAAAAAAATATTTTTTTTTAATAAACTTGATCTTTATTGTGAGAGAAATAAAATTGGATAAGCAATAAAATTTCCATATTAGCGCATTATAAGCGGGCATTATCATAATGCCCGCTTATAATGCCCTAGGTGTGATAGCAGGTATTATTGCTATCATAACATATTCCGTTTCTAAGGTATTATAGATCATTAATAGATAGGTAAAACATAAAAAAAATTACATTTTTTTTTCAATTGGATAAAAGACACTTTTATAAACTCTATATTTCAATTTCATTTAATTTTTAAGAAAAGCGTTTTACGAGTGAAATACCTTAAGATACTTTTTTTTTACAGCCAACTTAATTTTTTTTTAAATTTCCATTTTATTTTTAACACCGTTACAAATTAACATGTCAAAAGTTTCAAAGGTACCAAAGCAGAGTGAAAGAGCTGCTAAATTTTTTTCGATCCACAACCGTTGCAGTTTTTCTCCACCAAAAAAAATTATCAAACATTAAAAAATACAAAAATAATCGTGGAGGTATTGAATGAAAGTCGTAAAAATATATCGAATTTTATATTTTTAACCAATTCCAGTAAAAGGTATTGCGTAAAACCAACCAAACGGTCATTAGTTTTCTTTTTAAAGTAACCTATTCTAAACAATATCAAAACAAGTCTTTAAAAAATGCTATATTTTATTCATTAAATTATGTCAACAAGATTAGGATAGAATCACCTAATTCTGTACCCAAAACACAAAAAAGAATTATTTTATTATTAAATACCCAAACAATACATAAATAGAACAGAACAAGGTGGTTCTATAGACGGTAAAAAAAATGATTTAAAAAAATTTACATAGGGTTAAAATTAAATTATTTTTATTGAACATTATAGCTGTTGCAAATAGATTTCCAACAAATAAAAGTACAGAGATGTAAAATTAAACATCGTACAGACATACTCCGCGCATCTGTACGGTGTTAACTTTTAAAGATAAGCTGTTAACACTGGTCCAATACAAATATAATGTGTAGGTAGCTTATTGTAACGGGGAGGACCTCTGGACTTGGTGGGTAATATGCTTGCATTCTTGTTTTTACGGCCCTCACCAGTTTTCCTTGCCATTATTTGTCCAGTGCAGTATTTGTCTTTACTGCAATTACTACCTGTAAAATAAAAAAAATATATATATAAAAATGTATCTATATACAGTATGTCTGCGGATGGGGTTAACAAGAGGACAAATGGACCAAAAATTTTATTTTATTTTTATTTACTCATTCAGTACTTACAGAGAAATTCTCCAAAATAGTACAACATACAGTTTACAATTTACAATGAACCTATACTAAGAAAAAAAAATACTACAACTGTTACAATACAAGATAAAGTAAAAAATACAGTACAATAATCAATACTTATAGATTTTATTAGGTGATAAAGAGTAATTAAAAAAGTTAAAACACCACAGTCCTGCCACAACTATTCCGTGTGATTTCTTAAAAGCTTAGGGCTTTATTCTTAAAAGACTCTGTAGAGCAGGACAGATCAAATTTTATGTACATAATGGTTGAAATGGCTCATGTCATTAAGAGGTCCATTTATACCAATATCAGTTCGGGAATATTTAAGCAAAAAATCAAATAGCCTTGTCATCCTGGGGGGAACCTAAAATTAATTGAGCTAGAAGGTCAGAGATTATCGGTTGTTCAATAGTTTGTGACCAAACATTAGATCAAGTTTGACTCTGCGCAACTCCAAGCTATCCATACCCAAGAATTTATCTTTCTTGGTAGGATAATAATGATTTGTCCAATTTCAACTTGTAAAGGGAATAATTCACTTTAGACTGTACTGTTCAATTTTTTTATATGGATTTATAATAGGGATTCCAGACAATACTACAGTATTCCAGATGACTCCTAACCAATGCAAAATATTTATTCATCAGGACAGTGATATTTTAAACTCCCAACACTGCTCAAACGAAGTCCATCCTGTGTTTCGATAATGTTATCTATATGGTGAAAATCTAAGTTCATATCAAAAATTACACCAAGATCATTTATCAGAGCAACTCTAGTATGGGAGTATCTTGATGTGGTATAGATATTTAGTTGGATTTTTTTTTTCTGGAAAATGATATTATTACATTTAGAACATTCAAACAAGGGTTTTTCCACCAGTTTACGAGATTATCAATACAATGTTGTGGTAGACAGTCATCGACGTTTGAAATGGTTTTGTAAATCTTCAAATCGTCCGAAACAACAAGTAGGAAAATGATCAAAAATGGAAGGCAAACATGAAGAAACATCAAAAATAGGACTGGCCCAGGTGAGACCCTTGAGGAACCCAGAATGAACCAGTATTTTATTAAACAAATCTGAATTTAAATACTGCACCCCCCCACGAAGATAACTGTTTACCAGGAAAGTAGGGATCACCCATTCCATAGTGTTCAATTTTTTAATAGAATGAGTGATTAACACTATCAAAATTTTTTTTGAAGTCAAAATAAATGGCATAAATTTTGTGACTTTGTCCAATGAAAAAAAAAAAATAGTATACAATAAATTTTTGGCACGACTCAAAAAAAAAGCAATGTTGATTTTCTGAGCAATATTTTCAAAAGAATTAAATAAAATTTCAGTTACTATTGACTCTAAGACCGTAGGTTGAAAGAAAAATTGAAAGAATAAAAAAGGTCATTCTTGATAAAAAATTCTGCTTGTCAACAAAATATGAACTCATTGTAGAAAATAGATTGTTATCATACAGGGCGTCTCAAAAATGCAAAAACATAAAATCAAACAAGAACAAACAGTCGTTTTTTGGCCTTTTAACGCAGTTAAAATTAAAATCGCCTATTATTATGGCATATTTATACAGTGAAGCATTAATAAAAATTGTTTGCTCTATGGGAAGAGTGGGGTTTGGAAAATATGTAATTATCTTCTTTAAGGAAAGTGAAGTAATAGTTTATTTAGGTTTTTATTCTGGGTGGGTTGGCTGTTCCTTCCTTAATTTTGGATCTGCTTCTCCTCGTACATTGTTGTTGACTGTTTCCATTTTTCTGGATTAATCTCCAATTTTTATAGTTTGTGATTGTATTCGAATCTGTTTGACTTTCTACAAAAAGTGCACAGGTAATATTGTTTGCTTCTATGTAATTGTTAATGACTGTTTTTTTTTAATTTTTGTAGCTGCTTATATTTGTATATAGAATTTTAATATTAGTTGTATTGGGCATTATTAGTGCTGTCAAGTGGAGCTGAGGTGGGCAGCGTTAGGATTTTCAACTTCAACAAAATTGACACCACTGACGTGGTGTCAATTTTGTATTCTTGAAGGAACCTTGTTTTTAGTTTTTGAATGAGTTCTTCCTATTTATAAGTTTTTTTATTAAGTTTACGTAGGTATGTGTTTATAATCATATCGTGCACAGTTACTGGGGCATGGATTTTGTTAATTTTTGTTAAGGTTTGATCAAGTTGTTCTGATTTCTTATTAAGTAGTTTAACTTTAGCATTTGGAATACCTTCTATTGGCTTTGTTGGACGTTAAGGACACTTAAGAGACCATGCTCCATGTTCTTCTGAGCCACATAATGCACATTTAGGTGGATTTGTTGAGGAACATTTATTTGTGGAATGGTTGTCCGACACTTGTTGCACTTAATATTTTCAGTTCAGTTTATAGTCAAGTGAGTATTGCCCAATTTGCTACATGGTTGTGGTAAAGGAGCAGGGGGAATTCTTGGGTAGACTGGATAGTGTTGGTGGCGAAAAATACTCCTTCCTTAAGTAGCCTTTGTGATGCGCTTTTCATTTGTAATTATCCTATAAAAAAAGTGGGTTGGTTTGTTTGCCTTGAGATAATTGCTTACAAATCGGTGGGTTAAATTTTGATTTTGTAAATGTAGGCTTATGTCTGCATCCCTAATATATTGATCCACTTTTGCTATAATTACAGGATATGTTAACTCTGGCGTCTTGGATGCTTTATTTTCTGGAAGATTGTTTGGTTTTGTTTCAATAAACCCTTCAATTTTTTTTTGTTGTAATAAATTAATCAGTATCAGATTTTAAAAGAAATCCTTTTTTTGTTGTTAAAATAATATCTTTACTGTTAGGGTATTCTTTTTCCCATATTTCAGACAGCTGACTTCTATTTACATTTTGTTTGGTACTTACATAAAAAAGGTGTTTGTAAACTTTATTTTTAATTTCATTTATTCTGCTTGAATATTTTTTTGTGGTATATTGTATTTGTGGAATGCTGTTTTTGTTGGAGGTTGGAGTATTTAATTTTACTGTTTTTTGTGATTTTGATGATTCTTGGGTGTGTGCTTTTTTTGTAGGATTTATTTTTTGAATGCCGATAATGTTTTCAATTTCCTCTTGAGAAAGGTCTAAATCTTTTCTTTTTCGTTTTTTATATTCCTTTATTAACCAGGTTAAATCTTCATCTTCACTCTCCATTGTTATTGTAGGTATAAAAACGCTTTTTTTGCCGAATATTCGAGACACGGTTAAAAATACGTGTTTACTTTAACGCTGCCCATATTAATGAGAATGAAAAGACATATTTTGAAAACAATTAACTTTTGATCCATGTGTCCTTGGCTTTTTTGAGTAGTTTTAAGCTCTACTATCGCCCATTAAAATCGTGAAATTCATATTCCGTGGCTCAGGGCATCACGCGTGAACGGCTGGACCGATTTCGCGCATTCATTTTTCGTTGGGTTTGTTATTGCCAGAAGAAGGTTCTTATTAAAGAAAAATTGTTAAAAATCGTGCGGGAAATTAGAAAATTTAAGAAAACTTAACGCCATGCGAGTGGGGCAGTATTTTTACTGTAGCGTCCTCTATGAGAAAAAGGCAAAAGTATAATCTTAAAGAGATTTTTAGGTAACTTCCTCCCTAAAGGGGTAGAATGGGAGGTGATAGTTTGTATAGAACTTCATCATTTCTGGATTTAGGAGTATGAAAATTGGTAGCTATAATTACAATTAAAAATAATTTGCTTTCAAATTTTTGAAAGTACATCCTTAGGAAGATCAAAAATAAAGATGAAACTTTGCATGAATAAATCGTAATTTTTTTAAGTTGGTAATTAAGCTTTTGTTTACTCACTAAAAAAGGAAGTGGTGGTATTTTTGGAACTTTATCCTCTGAAGGGTTAAAGATGCAAGAAAAGTTGCATAAGAAATTTGTACTCATTTACAAACGCAATTTATATGATAAAATAAAAAATGCTCAATCGCACGAAGCGCGCTACGCTGCGAGGTATGATCAAGGAAGTTTAAAGGTGTATGGAAGCCCAATGCTATGGCCCATTCGATCAAAAAATGTCCAGCCCAGTATGAAAATAACTGTCAGAGTTGGCCCCGCCGATTTTGCGCAATAACGAAATTCCACGAAGTAATTTAATGTGTTGCCTACTTACACACTGTTAAATCAGTGTGTAGTTAGGCAACACATTATACTTTTATGGGAGCCGTATTAGTTTCGATTGTTTTGCTTTGTGTGATTATATTTTGTGGTTGCAGAAGTTTTTCTGGATTGATAAAAACCTTATTTTAGTGATTAGTGTTTATTAAATTGTGACTATAATTTTGTGTTTATTGTTTGTTACTTATAATATCGTAACAAAATGACAAGAGGTTGTATGGTTTTGTCTTGCAAATCCAAGGGTAACATACCCGGCATTTTTTACTTTAGGTAAGTATTTCTTATATTTAAATTAGGTGCTTCTTATGAGACGTAACGTTAGGTAACCGAATAAATAATAATATATCAATTATGAATTATAGAAAATGAAAATTTCATAGGAAATAGCAGTGAGAAAAGTAAGGCAATCTTAACTGTCTTTTAGATGATTTCCACAATGTTTGTGTATTTCTGTGGATTATTAAAAATAAATAAGGTTTACATTTAGATACTTTTATTTCATTTAATAATTTAGTACATTCTTTTAAAGGATCAAAATTATTAATTACTGGGCAGACCAGGCAAATTTTAATATATACAGGTCCCTTTAATTGAATGAAAGAAAGTACAATTTTATGTTAAAGTTCCTTTTTGCTTTTTCTGTATTTGTTTAAAAAGAAATTAGATTTTTGGTTTCTTAAACTTACATTATCAACTTTTTAAGCTCGAGATACTGTAGTCACATAATATTTAACGGTTACTGTTACAATGGATACCTAGGTACCAAAGGTTACTTAACATTTTTAACCACTGTTATTCTGTCTCATGAATGTTTGTTATTAGTGAAAAGTATATGCCTAAAAAGCAATTATAAAAATTTTCACTTTTTAATGTACAACCACAATCTTAGGATTAGATTAAACTCATTTACACTATCTTGCCCTTCTTTTATCACAAAATTGGTGATAAGTACATGAAACTATCATACAATGTTTGAAATTTATTTTTAAAAATCGTGTTTTTATTTATTTACAAAGATTTTTGGTAAAAATACAAAACTCCCAAAAATATCGACCATTTAAATAGAAGGCTGTAAAGTGGCGCCATCTATTCTTTCCATATTATATCAGATGATATAAAATCCAATATTACACAATAATTTTAAATATTCTATAGTAGTATCGTTTAATAACCAACAATTTTGTGCAAAAAAAAAAAAAACAGTGAATGCTTGAATTTGACATTTGATGATGTCAACTTTATAGATAGTAACAAAGAATTATGGAAGTCCGGCCCGGACCTACTATTCATTGGCAATCGGGGCAAATCCCGCTGCCCTGCACGCCTGGACAATTTTGTTCTACAGTATTGGGCTTCCATACACCTTTAAACTTCCTTGGGTATGATGCAGATCGCGGGAACTGTGATGTGACGCAAGGGACTAAGAAGGAGGAGGGCAGAAGACATTGTCATACGGCGAAAAACTATTTAATAAAAAGAAAAAGCTGTTTCTTACCTCTTCTCCACAAGACTTTAGTACGGTACATAATATATCTTTGCCGGCATCGTATTCGGAACGTAGCTGAGTGCCCACGTCACCATCTGGAACTTTTAAATCTTCACGGAGTTCGCCATTGTCAGACATAAGGGAGAGGTAACCGTCGTCGGAAATATCAGTTAACTGGTAATCTTCACGTTTGACATGTGGCACGTCCATGTTGTGTGTAGAGGGACAGATATCTTCATATTTTTTACCTGTAAAAAAATATTAAATATTCAAATAAACCGCAAACTCGGCAAGTATTTTTTACGGCTTGACGGCGCATGCAGGCCGAGTTCCAGCCAGACGCACTCAGTGTGTATATCACACAATTGGCTTTAGCATATTACCTCCCTTATCATAACTTCGTTATTGGTGCATGTTAGGGTATGAGATTTGCTAATTACCTGTGAAAAAACTGAGAAAGTAATGTTAAGAGGGTTCTCTGGTTTGATGGGTTCAAAAAATCAATTTTTATATTTATTTTTTTTTCATAAATTGTTTCCTTAATATGTCTAAAATATGGTGGTAAAGTGATTTTTTAAAATTCTTACCCATTATAAAAATACAGCAGTTAGAAAAGGCAGATGTTCCGAGCGCTGAGAATTCTGCTTATACAAAGACAAGTTTAAACAAGTTTAGGACAAAATTGGTGGTTATTTACTTTGTTAAATTTATTTTAGTCTTAGTATTGCAGATTAATGCTGAGCTAGGATTTTTATAGTATATCTGCACTTGAAACTTCAAAAGCGTTTTTCTCAAAACTATGTTTTTCAAACTTTCCTTCATCATATCTCGAGAACGGCTTGACCAATTCACTTTAAATTTATAGGTTTAACTCAGCACATATAGACGTACGGAATGATCTATTATCACCCCAAAGCTTAGAAGATTCCTTTTTTTTTTAAACAAAAAGTTAACAAAAAATACATAATATTTAAAATTTTTTGTTCTGAAGTCTGTCAAAAATCCAATTTTCAAACTCTCCTTTCCATAATAGTTTATTCCCTGTATTTAAGCTTACAGATTAAAACGACATCGATTTTTTAAGTTTCAGATAAGTCAATCCGCTGATTTTTTGGAGGGAGTGAGCATCCATTTTCGAGGCAGTGCCTTCAGAGTGCTGTAACTTTGGTTCTAATCAATATTTTTAGCTAAAAATTTATATATATATATATATATATATATATATATATATATATATATATATATATATATATATATATATATATATACTTTTAAAATACTGATAAAAACTCCAAAGTTTTATCTCTTCATGGGCCCTTAAAAAAAATTCAAAAAATTCATAAAAATCGGATCGTCAAACCATAGAACTCTCTTAAGTGGTTTCTAACATGTTCAATTTGCAAATTGAAAATGTTATTTTCATTTGTAAATTAAAAAAAAAAGAATACCAGAGCTAAATGGTTGATAGTTGATCCAGTATAATTATTATACATTTTTGGGATATAAATTTTAAAATTTTACATGAATAAAAGTTTAAAATAGCATTTTAAACATCAAAATACATTTTAATCAAAACATATTTTCTTAAAATTCTTCACAGTTTGAGATATCAGAAACTTAAATTAGAATTGTGATAAGATATGTCCTTGACCTCTGTGCCAATATTGATTTTGCAACCTCAATGACCCAGTTAGATTCTAATAAAACTGCTGAAAGATTTCTCATCTAAAACATCTTGAAGGGAACAATAGAAGTGTTTTACCTGATAAAGCACAGATAACATTAAATATTTTTTTGTCAAGGGTGTAGAAATAAAGATAAATAATGTATGGCATATTTCTTTTTTAAATTTTAAGACAATTACGACCTTAGAAACTTAGGTTTATTTAAAGTGCATCCAGTCTCTGAATTAATTTTAAAAATATTTAAATTTTAATATGTATATTTTGCAATAAATATGCATATTTTACTTTATATTATAGAGAAATTACTTCTTTATACTATTATCTGAAAGGATGACCACAATAAAAAGCTTATTTTCAATGGTGGCAAATAACCTATTGTGATTATGTACAATTGAATATGAAGAATACAAAAAAGGGAAAGATTTCTCTATTTTTTCCTACTTGAAAGAAAATCTGTTCAAAGATCTCTAGCCCACAACCATAAACCATCCATTTATTTAAATCTTCTGCAGTGAAGATATAAGAAAATAGAAAATAAATTAAAAAAACAAGTCCAGGCTTTTCAAGGTTAATTTTGACATCACACTTGCAATGTTGTGTCATTGACCCAACCTTAGCAACAAGCATAAAATTTTTAGTTTAAATATTTTTTTCAAAAAAATTTTGACTCATAATAAGAAAATATCTTTTAGGGAAGTAAATGACATAGAAAAATCTTTAATTTGGAGTAAAATTATGCTTTATTTAATGCGTAAAATGGTTTCTATATAACATGTTAAAAAATAGGACTCCACAAGTTTAAAAAAACACAATTTAAAAAGCTTTTAATAGCAAATTTAGGGATTTTATGTTAACAGAAAGCACTGTCTTCTGAAGTAGCTTTAACACACAAGTTAAATATTAGCTACTGGGTTTTGTTGTTGACTTTGAAAACATTGAAACCCTTTACAAAATCCTTAATTAATTATTTTATTAGACAATTTTGAAAGAGCAGTGATGTTAAATATAATTAATAATACTTTTTTGTAATAAACTTAGTTTTTTCTACTGTAGTTTCACTTAAAATAATGTACGTACCTGTGAAAATATCAATTCCGACCAAGTGAACTTTGGCATGACCGTGCTTTCCAGTTTTAGAGGTGGACATTTCTACAATTTTACAGGGTCTCCCTTTTAACATTACGAAACCGTTTTTACGCAGGGCAGAACACTGCATGGGGAAGGTAGCAGAGGCCCCAGAGTCTCCAGTCTCAAAGTGGGTATCTTCAATCTCGGCCATGGTTATTGAGGTTATTTATGGCAGATCCTTAAAAGCTATGGAGAAAACAGAGATTTTAGTATATCAAGCAAAATTCTATGGTGATTTAAGGTATAGAAGATGTGTGGACACGCGGCAAAGATACATGTGGTCACAAAGGAGCGGTATTTATTTGTACGTGTAGAAGCGAGAGGGTGAAATTTTTAATATATCAATTAATTAAGAGCAAGTTAAATATCGCAAAAGTTCCTTTAAAGTCTTTTTAAAAGGTGTATTTTCAGAGATTCGAAAACTTTTTAGGGATTCAGCATTCAAGGCAACATGGCGCGAATAGGTAGCCAAATCATGCCCTGTCAAACAACCGAAAACGCCGATTTTAGTACCGGCATCGATATGTCAAAACCGTAACGTTTTTCACACGAAAATAGGAACTTTTTCCGACATTTTCACAAAGCACCAACCTTTCCTTGTTAGTTTTTCCAAACAAATTTATAAAAAAATATCTACTCACATGTAATCAAGATGGAAACTAATCCGAAAGAGAACAAATACGCACGCGTTCGAAGAAGTAAACGGTATCCGACGCTAGCGCCAAAAAGTGCGGCAAATTCAAACAAATCGAGTGGAAAAGTGTGTAAAAGTAATTCAATATCATTAAACAATTTAAAATATTGGTACACGAATAAACGTGTTTTAAAATACATTTTTTTCTTTTAATTTACAGATTTGAACAAAATTCTATATTAAAAATATTAAATACACCCATTCTTGAGAAAATAGGCCACATGCGTATTAGATCAAATGCACCACCGGTGTACTGTCACTGTCAAATTTGACAATACAGCGTCGTCTTGTCAAAAAATAAGGTTAAAAAAAGATAAATCTTCCGAACTTTGCTTGAATTAAGAATTTATAAATAAGTAAATTTATCAGAATTGAAATGCCTGTTCCTAATAAAGAAGACAGTGCCGAAGAGCAGGGTAAGTTGGTTAAGACTATTTTAAAGATATTTATAAATCCACTTGAAGAAAGGTTGCTTATTTCGCCTACATAACAGAAAATTTCTTTCACCATCTTTCTTGCGTTTTGATAAAAAAATAGTTTTGCTGTTTAGCTACATCTATCCAGTGTAAAATGTTATGGATTTTTCGACGGCCGTTATTTTACATAACTTTTTTTGTTGGGATTTATGTAAAATTATATGTTTTTTTCAGAGGCTGCAAATGTAAATGAAACTTCCGAGTCCGAAAACCAATCTTCACATCACACTCACGGCGGACAAAATCTTACTGTGAACGATATAATTGTTATAGATCCAGATACACTTGAACTAGACTTAAATCATGGAAGAATTGGAAAGCTTCAGAATTTAGAACCTTTAACGCAGATCGAAAGGCTGTATTTGCGATGGAATTTGATCACCAAAATTGAAAATTTAAGTACACTAACCACTTTGCAAGAATTGGAGTTGTACGACAATCAAATAACCAAAATCGAGGGATTAGATGCTCTTGTGAATCTAAAGTAAGACTGGTTTAACTATACATGGTGTCCCAACTTTATTTTTACACTAAATTTCTCTGCTTCTGTAAATACAGGGTCTTTGATTATATTTACGTGGTTTCTGGAGCCTTTATTTTTAAAGACAGAAAAAAATGTTTAATATAAAAGTTGTAGGTTTGTTTCCATATTATTTTTTGAAATTATCAGTAAAAAAATATCGCAATAAAAAAAATGGAAAAATATAGGCAACTTCAATTTTTTAAATGGAACACCCTGTATATGATGGGCTACAATAAAAGATCTTTTTTTTCTAATTTCAAATATATATACATTGATATTTGGATGAACCATTTTTGATATATTTAAGCTTAAAATATAAATAAATTGAAAAAAAAAATCATATTAGTTTCAAGAATGCTATGAAATCAATAAAATTGTTTTAATAAATTTGACATATTGATATTGTAAAAAGTTGAAATTTATCATTTTTACTATTAAAAGTAGTTTGTATTGCTTTTTTGTCGATGGGCTATTCAGAACAACAAAAATCTCTAATAATAATGTGATGACAGTGCAAAGGGAATATTACCTATTATATCCTTAACAACAGGTACCATCTATTGATACTATTAAATACATAGTAAGAAAGTTTATTGAACAAATAAGCTTTAAAATAAAGAAAAGGACTGCAGCACGAAATAAAAACAAAGTTTTGCATATCCTCGTTTTTTCAGGATAATTATTATACTTTTTCTATTGGACTAGCACTAACTACTTTTAATAATTTGGCATCTGAACTTAATAAAACAGATTATAAAATTTATTTAACCTTAAAATTTTACAAATTTTATCCTTATAAATTTATGTCCCATGCAGAATTTCCCGAACAAAACATGCAGGACCGACCCAAGTATGCATTGGAAATAGCTAGGTTTATGCAGCAGGAACCAAAGTTTTTAAAAAAAAATTCTATTTACCAAAAAGTCTTCCTTAACATTAAGGAATGTTTAATCACAAAAATAAACATTATTGGTTCGGAAAACCCTCATCAAATTCAGCAACATAACAACTTTATTTTCTTTTCTTTTATACTAATATGAAACTGTTTTGTAATTTTTTTAATTATTTAACCTAAAATATCTCAAAAAAAGGTTTATCCAAATATCATCAATGTATTTTATATATATATATATATATATATATATATATATATATATATATATATATATATATATATATATATATATATATATATATATATATATATATATATATATATATATATATATATATATATATATATTTTTTTTTAGTGAAAATTTTTTCTTGGGAATTGGATCCGGGAAAAAATTATCTTGTTTTGTGTGATAACTACATTTTAATTTAAATTTTGACATTTGGTAGACTTTAACCTTCATCAGAAAAGACAACTAAAAGAGAATAAAAACCGCTTGTTTCAGAATTTACCGATACAAATACAAAACAACTTGGCTTACCTAAAAGAACTTCATGTCAGTGCATTATCCTACATATTTAAAATCATAAACAAACAGACACTGCTACGGCACACTTAATAAAGAACAAATAACTAAAATATTTATAAGCAACATGACATGTATGTGTATATGTTTATAAAGCTACTGAAGTCAATACAAATCTATCTGTTGGAATTTTAGTTCTTTTTTTTTATTTATATTTTTTTTTTTTTTTTGTAGAATAATTCCTTGTTATCAATAATACACCTTTATGCATCCCGAAATCAAGTTTTATTTTTTGACTAATTAATTATATTATAATAAATTTTACTTAAACCTTTGGTATCTGATTTAGAGTTTACGCTTTTGGATTTTTCAATTTCAATCATTTCGTAAGCTCCCTTTTTTTTTGATGATTTTCCGTACGTAGGATTTTCGTTTTCATAGTCGAAAGTATGGTTATTATTTGCCATATGATTGGACAAAGCCGTTCTATTTTTTGTCATACTTGTGCCCATTTAACCGATTTTTTAAGAGTTGACTTTTTGTCCAATGTTATGCCGTTACAATCATTGCATGGGTTTGATACACAATGTTACTCTTTTTTGTTTTGGGGATTTTTTGCTGTTAAACTACTAAAATTGTTTTTAAAAGATTAAATCCTTTAAAGGCAACTTTAATGTTGTGTTTTTTAAATGTATTATTAATTTTTTTCACCCCGGGGGAATGTAGGGTAGAAAATAGTTTTGCTTATTTCTTGGTCTTCGGTTGGCATTTATTATAGAACATATGAATGCGTTTTTTGAAAATTTTATTTATTAAGTCTTTGGATAATTATTTAGTCTAAGGGCTTGTTTTGCTCTTTCTAAAATTTTTCGGAAATTCCGGGCTGGATAATTTAATTGCTCGATCGGGGGCCAAAATTACCGATTTTTTTTGGGAAATGGGATGCTGTGAGTTAAAATTAAGGTATCTGGAAGACCAGGTTTTTTTTTGTATACCATTCTGTCTTTAGAAATTGTTTTTATGGTGTTGTTAAGTCTAGAAAACTGATTTTATTTTGTTGTTCTGTTTCTATTGTAAATTGGTTTATTATGGTATTTATTTAAAATATATATATATATATATATATATATATATATATATATATATATATATATATATATATATATATATATATATATATATATATATATATATATATATATATATATATATATATATATATATATATATATATATATATATATATATATATATATATATATATATATATATATATATATATATATATATATATATATATATATATATATATATATATATATATATATATATATATATATATATATATATATATATATATATA
Source organism: Listronotus oregonensis (assembly GCA_019359885.1). NCBI lineage: Eukaryota > Metazoa > Arthropoda > Insecta > Coleoptera > Curculionidae > Listronotus > Listronotus oregonensis. Next base: position 5,318 of record JAHBCN010010797.1, on the reverse strand, counting down.
TATATATATATATATATATATATATATATATATATATATATATATATATATATATATATATATATATATATATATATATATAAAGAGAGGAAGGGTAGTCGTGACTGACAAAAGAAAAATTATTTGGCTTTTTCCAGAATAAAGATGTTTATATATTATTTAAAAAAAATATACTTTTTTTTTTATAGATATTTTATGGAGAGCTAGTCTGCTCCCAAAATAGTAACAAAAACATGAAAAGACATAAAAAGGTTTAATTCTTTATAAAATTGATTTGTTTAAGTACTATAATAAAATAATTATTTTTATGAAATTATATAAAAATGGAAAATAAACTTACTTGAAAACATTGGCAACCCGTTATAAGATATATATGTTATTTTAAATTTATTGGTTATTGACGTCAATAACCAAAACACACCATGCACTTGAAATGCTTATAATTTGTAAGAATATTAAATTGTTATAGTATAAATAGGTAAAGTTTAATATAAATTTATTGTCATTGCCATTAGGGAAAAAAATTGTCAGAGTATAGATAGCTAAAGTTTAAGATACATTTCTAATATTTGCCAAATTTACAATGTGCACACACAGACCTATGTCCATTGTGCACATAATTACTTATAGTTTTTGTTTGTACTATTGTATTGATTATTATTGTAATTGTAATAATTGTAATTGTAACAATATTGTATGCAATAGTAAGTAATAAATTTTATTATTATTATTATATATATATATATATATATATATATATATATATATATATATATATATATATATATATATATATATATATATATATATATATATTGCAATATTTTTTTACTGATAATTTTAAAAGATAATATGGAACAAATCCTACAATTTTTATAAAAAACATTTTTTTCCGTCTTCAAAAATAAAGGTCTCAGAAGCCACGTAAATATAATCAAAGACCCTGTACAGGGGCAAGGATATTTAGTGTATAAATAAAGTCGAAAAACCTGTATAAAATGTGCAGTAAGTGATACATTTTAATTTGCAGAATTTTGGATTTGTCTTTTAATAGAATAAGAGAGATTGAAGGATTGGAGAAATTGGAAAATTTGGAAAAATTGTTTTTGTCCTCCAATAAAATTACTAAAATCCAGAATTTGGGCCATTTGAAACAGTTAACTCTTCTGGAGCTTGGGGATAATAAGTTACGGGTATGATCCATAATAAATAATAAAAGTCTCTTTATCCAAAAAGTAATAAAGTCTGTTTTTGTACTTATTCTGCTTCACCCTGCTTTTACCACAGTGGCTGCTTGGACTATAATGTAAATAACCATCATTTTTAGGAAATTGAAAATTTGGATAATCTTACAATGCTGACATCTCTGTTTTTGGGTAAAAATAAGATTCCGAAATTAAAAATTTGGATTCTCTTGTCAATTTAACGTGTCTAAGTATACAAAGCAACAGGCTAACGAAAATCGAAAATTTGGATAAGTTGACTGAACTCAATGAGCTGTATCTTTCCGAAAATGCAATAACCAAAATTGAGAATCTAAATACACTTAAAAAATTGGAAACGTTGGATTTGGCCCAGAATCAGATAACCGCCATTGAGAACACTGAAGCATTAGAAAGTTTAACAGAATTTTGGGTAAGACGCAGTTATTTCTTAATGTATTTGATACAGGAAAAGGTTTTAAAGCATAATACAGGGTGTAAAAAGTTATGATGATTACGATTACGATTTTAATGGACGATAGTGGAGCTCAAAACAAGTCAAAATGTTCATATGACATATGTGTTAAAACTTGACAGATTTTTGTCTAAACGATATTAAAGTTACAATCTTTGATAGCAGGTATTTATTTATTTATTTATTTATTCACAGTACAGTACACTACAGGGATAAATCCCTAAATGGTACAAAAATTAAAAAAAAAAAAAATTAACATTAAAAAACATCAAAAAACTTAAAAATACACAAAAAAAAAAAAAAGCTTACAATACTTGTAAATGCACTACATACAATAGTTGCTAAAAATATTACAAGAAGATGAATTTTCCCCAAAACCCAAACTCAAACAATACATATCAACACACAATTACAGCAGTCCCTTTTTTAGTAAATACCGTTTAAAAGGGGGTTTAAAAATTTAAAAATTAAACTCAAATCTTAAATCAGACGTCGCCAAACCTTAGCCATCTCTTAAAAACCCGCCCAAAATTTAAGATGTAAAATTGTAATAAAAATTGTTATAATTTTGTCACATGCGGTAAATCAACGTGTTTTGACCATAATTGGTCCTATGTCATTTCACGAAGAAAAGGGGGGTGTGACGATTTTTGGCGCCGGGAAAACCCAAAAACCACCATACGGGGGAGTCACTACGGGGAATCAGTTTATAAAGAAACAAGAAAACTTGTCTACGTCCTCTCCATCTCATACCTCACAGAAGCAATCTAGTTTCATAGCAGACGTCTTGATACGGAAAATGATATTTAAAAAAAACAAATATTTAATGAATTTATGTTGTTCTCCCTCAATCCTATGGATATGGAAAAACATAAGGGGGCTGCCAGATAACTGGGGCAATTTTCCCCGTACATTCTTACCAAGCAGTTATACAGTGACATAATGGCCTTCGTGCAGGTGAAGTGTAGGAATGTCTCTTAATGAAGCCCAACATTCTGAATCTTAAAAAGGGTTTCGATAACCCTTTTCCCCAAAAATTACACCCAAGCCATTCACTGTGGAAGATGTTTTCAGGATTGAGTCACCAATTTTATAGACATTATGGGTGGGTGCAAGAGATTTTGTGAAATGGATAGTAGTACATTTCGCAATATTAAGGGAAAGATAATTCGCTTCACACCATTTTATAATTCGATTTAAATCGGATTATAAAGCATAACTATTGCCAGTGTCGGAAGTGTGTGAAGAATTTTAAATCATCTGCAAATAACAAGCAGTTACTATTTGTAAAGCAAGACGTGACACCGTTAACAATTGGCAACTTTTGTTTTAAATGCCCATAGGTAGATTCATTTGCTAATGAAATAACCTAAATTTTAAAAAATGTGTTAATAATTATAATGTTTTCCCCAGTAAAAAATTTAAAAAACAATTGGCAACAGCGCTACCCGTTATTATTTTCAAATTTTTTTGGAGGTTTTGCAGCTTTTATGCATCAGCCGTCGTTACGTAAATAAACATTTCTTTAAAAAAGTGTAAATATGTAAAACCTTGCAAAAAACGTTTGACGTTCGACTCGTCGTGATAAAAAAGGCGCGGTGTTGCCAAATTTTTTAAACTTTAAAAAGCCATATTTGAGAACAATTAACTTCACTATCGCCCATTAAAATCATGAGCATTATACGTTTACACCCTGTATTTTTTGGTATAAAGTGTATAGTTATAGATTTTTTTATATAATTTTAGTTAAATGACAACAAAGTCGCCGACTGGAACTCAGTAAACAGTCTTTCAGTTCACAAAAAGCTGGCAACGGTGTATTTGGAACGCAACCCCGTCGCCGAGGATCCCATGTACAGAAGAAAGTTGACGTTAATTGCGCCAACTTTAAGACAAATCGATGCCACTCTATGTCGTTAAGTTAGTGAATAAGATAAATGCAGCATATTAACTCAAAGACTTTTAGGAATACAGACATTTATATTTACATTGTTTTTTCCTTTTTGCAATACTGGCAACATCGCAAGTTATTTTTTTCCTTTTTTTATAACAAATTCTAATTTTTTAATACTCACAGCCTAATATCACTTGACCCAGGATCGTTAGGATAAATTTGGCAACATAGGTTCATCCGTCTCTGAAGTAATGTGTAGTTAACCCCATTTTTGCTTTAATTTAACCCCTAGTGTCGGTGGTTGATAGAACACACTGTCTGTATTTTTAGAAGTCTCAGTTGGAGCCGATATAAGTACTGGTTAGTACTAACCAGAAGAAATGACATTTTTATGGTGAGCCAGAGTCTAGCTGCATGTCGCATTTACCATCTTATTATTAAAAAAACATTTCTGTATATAGGGTGTCCAAAAAGTATCTGGCAAAATTTTAATCTATGGAAAATTATTGATATCGGCGATGTTATTAAAAAAGTTTTTGGTTATTACTTGGAAGTGGATCCAACTTTTTTAGGATGTAAAATCAACAAGATACAAAATTTTTGAGTTGTAAAATATTTTTATTTTTAAATTAAAAAAAAATCCTAAATTTGATATTTTTGAAAAAAAAATTTACATCATCTAAAAAAAAATCAGAAGGGGGGAAAGTGTTTTTTATTATAACTATAATATAACTAACGCTTCTGGTTTTTGTATTTATTTCACAAGTTAGTCTGAGTGACTTATTTTTAACCTTATTGTCTTTCCAAGGTTAACGGGTTTCATTATTGGGAAGGACAACCAACTCAAAGTTTATGGGACTTCCTGTATATACCAGGTACTTTTGAAACCCTGTAATATATTTTCTTGAAACTGTTCGATATTTTTAATAACACTAACATCTTTGACTTCCATTGTCTTTATTTGTTAATTTATACACGACGTTTCGGTTAGAGATGTATCTCCAACCGTTTTCAAGTGATACTATCCCTTGTTCACCGAAGCTGGACCGATTTTTCACGGTTCAGCAACGGTCCAATTTGGATTCATACCAGGGATAAATACATTTTGGTTGTTTACAATTATTACAGCTTCTTTTAAATTTTCTTTTTGAGTTTGTTTCTTTATGAATAATTTTGTTTTCCAATTGTATGGGGTTGTTTTGACCATGGGTTCCCCAACCCTGACTTCGACGTTTCACCTCGCTCCGTATGTTTTTTGTGTTCGTTAACTTTAATTTTGATTTTTTTCCCAATGTATCCCTCCACATTCACAGGAAATTTGGTAGATACAGTCATTATTTACGAGTAAAATGACCCGAACCAAAAATTATTCATAAAGAGATCCACTGGAAGGAAAAAAAATTAAAGAAGCTGTAATAATTGTAAGCAACCAAAACGTATTTAGCAAGCCAAGTATTGACATTTCAAATATCTAGCAGGCGTTGCTGAACCGTAAAAAATCGGTCGAGTTTCGGTGAAGAGCGGATAGTATATAAGTCGTAGTTTTTAGTTATCACTTGAAGACGGCTGGAGATACATCACTAACCGAAACGTTGTGTATCAATTAACAAATAAAGACAATGGAAGTCCAAGATTTTAGTGTTATCGAAACCAGTAATATTATGTCATTACATTTTTTAGATATTTTTACTGCACCTAATTCAGTATAAAATGAATAATGAAGAAACAGCACTTGTAAAATATTTAT